>JAECUM010000908.1:0-113601 GCA_016617855.1 Megalonaias nervosa
ACTGTACTTTCAGCCATTCCTCACTGATGCAAACAAGTCATGCACCAATAAAGGCAGGTGACATCAAAAGCAAACTAAGAGAAATTTACTCACACATTATTAACGGTGTAAGTAATGAGTATATTCCCTTGGAACATACTAACGATCCTTTGATTTACATACTCCATTTCTTTTTACTGAAGTGAAAACAAAATGATTCGGAATTTAACTACGCATGATCCAGTAGGACCTAAACATAGCCTTTTCGTCGCCTTAACTAGCAAGAGTTTTTAGTTTCTTGGATGCAAAGTATGACATCCATATATCATCTTATGACTGTGTATGTTATCCATATATCATTTTATGATTGTCTATTGCTACCACTTTGAGGTCCTAAATTAAGTAACCAATGTCCTAAACTCAGTTCCAAGTAAATATGTTGTTTACAAATGATCATTATCTTAAAGTATAAACTACAATCAGGGATAAAAGTTACCTATGTAATATTTTGTTTACAAACGACTCTTTCAATCTACAATCAAGGCCAAAAATTGAAAACACAGTATAGATATAATTAACAGTATACTATCCGTATATCATTTTATGATTGTGTATCCTCTAGAAATAATTTGAAAAGAACGTTAAGCATTATTTTATGAGTGTTCATGCTAAAATCGTAATTTTTTCTTGCAGGTAGACCTGGCCTACAAAAGAATAAACGATCCTGATATAAAAATCAGTGTCACCCTTCTTGAGTTTTACATTTTCCAAGTAAGAACTTTTGTGAACTCTGCATTCCCTTATTCAAATATGAGGAAGGGGATAATGCCGACTCAGCTGGACAATACTACTAAAGCACAAAGTGTACATATCTGATAAAACGAATTATGCAACATTTTTAAGATCAAATAGACTTCATATCGACTAGATGTGCAATTGAAAATATCAAGTTCATTCCCTTAATGTTTTATACAGAAAAATGTAACATACCAGGTTTTGCTCCTCGTGGTTAATTTTGAGGAAGGATTCCATTCAGTAAATTTCACATTTATTTGAATAGTTTGTAACATATTTAATTCTGGTAGTTCAATTAAAAGACAAATTACTATACTATATATTGATATAGAACAGTGTACAATGGCGAATGGATACATATCTTTATGGCTTAATGTCCTTCTTGGATGTCGACAAGGGTATCCGCTGTTCCTTGATATATTCCACTGTGTGCTGAGAAATTTGCAATAGTGATCAAACATGAATGTAGTATTTTGGGGTATAGAAGCAAATAACAGACTTTCTTATAATATAATGATGACACCCCAGTAATTGCAAACGACTCAGACAATACTTTAATGATGACACCCTAATATCTGCAAACGACTCAGACGATACCTTAACGATGACACACTAATATCTGCAAACGACTCAGACCATACTTTAAGAACATTGCATTATGGTCATTGTGTGCTCCAATCTATGTATCTTTAATTTAATCTAGATGAGACAAACGTTGTTTAGTTTGGATGGATAACACAGAGTATGCAATAATTGTGTAGAGATTCTAACCTCAACAAGGACCAAAGACCCTATACGATTCTGCTTTTATCTAAACCAATCAGTTAGGATGAAATCCTGAATATATATTGCACAAAGACTGAAACTGTTAAGTCAATAAGAAAAGAGAATTCTTATTAATTATGTGAGAATATCAGCATTAAAATATTTTGATTTCTCACAATTAAATCATCAGTAATGGTCCCATCATCCCACTGCATCCTAGACGTACAATAAAACTTGCCAGAGACACACTATAATATGAAATTACAAAAGTACTTAAAAATAATCCCATTACCATTCCTTAGAAAAAGGATTTCCTTCACAGCCAGAACATAATTGCAGATATAAATTTATGGTGTTTCTGGTACAAAATTACTATATTGAATATTACCAACTAATACTTACTTGAACTGACATAAATGCTCCTTTTGAAAAATAAACGATCCGGAAATAGTCTCATACTTTTGGGAATAGAAACAGTTCAGCCAGATATAAACATTTATAACACTTAGTCAAATTGCATTTAACATGACAAATCTAATTAGTGGTGTTAGTTAGGAAACATAATCTATATTGGGCAACATATTATTACCAAGAAAAATATTTATATCTAAAAGAAGCGCAATTATAGACGTCATATTGTAAGTAATTGCTCAATATCTCAAATTACCAGATGCAACATTAAACGATATCTCAAAATACCATATGGGATATTGAACGATATCTCAAAATACCATATGGGATTGTAAACTTTCTTACATATTTATATGTATATATTGCCTGAACATGATTAGATGAATAAATAAATTTATATATTGCCTGGGCGTCATTAGTTGAATGCATACGTTTATATATTGCCTGAACATGATTTGATGAAAGCATAGATGTATATATTGTCTAAACATCAATAGATGGATACATATATATATATATATATATATATATATATATATATATATATATATATATATATATATATATATATATATATATATATATAAAGAACAGTGCAAAACTAGTATCTAACTAGCCTGGGCACTTTCGACTCTTAATGAGTCTTTTTCAAAGGCAAATACAAAACATAGACAAGACAAACAAACATAACAAACAAAACCATTGTGTTTGCAAAACTTTACATGACTATTTCTACAGGAATGAAACCTTTAAATTTATTATGTTTCAACTAGTTTATTCCAACTTGTTGCGGATGCTGGAAAATATTTTATATTGAACTAGAAATCGATGAACCATAACGACATCTGTTATTTAATGTAAATTTATGTAAGTGCAAATTATATCCCGGATATTTCATTGTTATAGTAGTAATTATACTAATAAGCAAATTTAGGTAATTATTTAAAAGACAATGTGTAGGCTGCAAAAAGATAATTTTATTTGTGTATGACTGTCTTTTTCTAGTCTTCTTGTTTCCGTTTCACCCATGTCCCTATTCTCGTGCTTTTCTAACACTAAATTAGAATCCAGTCGAACTAATTACTACATTGTTTTTCTTTTTTCTGTTCAGCTTATAGATGGAAACTGGCGTTCCACTGTGAATAGATCTTTTTTCTTCATTTGTTTCATATTTTGTTTAAAAGACGAAAGAAGACTTCAGATACAAATATTCTGTGGTTGAGAAAACTGACGGAAGAGACAAAATTGATGTTAACATGTATATTGAAGATCTTGCATACTGGAGTAATGTCGTCATCGGCTCATACAGCGATCACGTAATGCTCTTTACGAGGTAAGTTTATGTGAAGCAGGTCCAACCGTACTCGTCGAGGATACAATGACTTGGAGATTAATACGCCCAACTTAACACACTGTTACGTCTAGGGGTTTAAACTTAAATAACGAGACAAGTGAAACCCATCAAGCGTTCAAGTTTCCAAAATATAATTTTATTTAAATAACATATAAAATCAAACAAAGTGAAAGAATTAAAAATACCTTTCAGATCGGTCTTGGTTTATGAATGAGATTCGTACAACGTAGCGTGCATGTACTGTACTGTAGTGCTAGCCAGCCACTGAAATATAGAATAAAATAGAATAAAAAATATAAATGTTATAGACACAAATGACTTAATAAAAAATACATTATAAATAAAATAGATGATACAGATATCCGTAACAGCATACAATAAAGTTCGAACATGGCTGAATGGTCACAAAACATAAATGGTCACTGTATTTTCACTAACGCTTTATATTTTGCATCAAGTTGTAGCCCGTTGCATAATAAAGTTACTCCTGTCAGATTTGGTATTCAAAGAACAGACGTCAGCAAATGGGAATCCTGAAATATGGAACCAGCGAATTGTCTAATCCGCAATAATTACGCCTACTTATTAGAATAACATCTTGTATCAAACGGAAGTTTATCTTTCGAATTTTTCCCATTGTTTTAAACATATGTTGCATTGATAATGCAAACTGGATGGAAAATGATTGAATTGCTAAACATGTATGCCTACTATGTAATGCAAACTGCCCAGGTGTCAAACAATTTGAGATGACCTTCTCATACTCAAACAAGCTTAACTAACTGCCAATGGGAATTTCGAATAAATCGTCGCTTTAATTTGATAGGTGGTTGCAAAGAACAAAGCGGCCCAACATTAAGCCCATAGCAACAACAAGAGATCTAAGATTTGTTCCGGCGAACGATAAAACCCAAGGATGAACCAAATATCAGGACAGAGTATTTGTCTGTGGTTTCACATATAGGGGAACATTGGGTCAATGTTCATGTCATACGTGGTAGTTCTGATGTGTAGAAACGACAGAAATATTCGACCCTGCCCCAATTTAATAACTTTAAAGATGTTTCTATGAGTCTTTTTCCACAATTCATGACAATGTTTTTTTTACTTTTTAATGGAAAATGTACCATATATCCTCCGATTTTCCTGACAAGTTTCCCTAACACCTCGTTAATACCATTTTTATTGGCAGATATGACATATATGATGGTTCCGCTCGTGATCTCGATCTATTAGGTAAGCTCTCTCTCTCTCTCTCTCTCTCTCTCTCTCTCTCTCTCTCTCTCTCTCTCTCTCTCTCTCTCTATATATATATATATATATATATATATATATATGGAAAAAGTAAAAAAATACCTCTTATTTCCCTTTCACCCGTGCCACTATTATCGTCGTTATTTTGTCTCTAATTTAGGAAGTGAATCGAAATTATTACTATATTGTTTGTCAATTGTTTTTGATACTGTTTATATAAGGAAACTGACGTTCCAAAGTTGCTCGATCTTGTCTATTTGCTTCCCAGTTTTGTTTAAAGTAGCGAAACGACTTCCGACACACTGATTCTATGGTGCAGACTGTTAATGGAAAAGTCTCTACTGATATTTACAAGTGATCTGCTGGACAGCCATTTCCGGATTCTCTCTCTCTCTCTCTCTCTCTCTCTCTCTCTCTCTCTCTCTCTCTCTCTCTCTCTTATTTAAAAATATCTAATGTGGCATTATAAATATGTCATAAACATGTCAAAATGTGCAATACTTGCCAGGGAAAATTTTCTTATTTTAAAGTCCGTGTCCTTTCAAATAAATGATCACAAAAGTCGCTACCATACCATCTTATTTGGTCGCAAATCCGTTCAGACAGTACAACACTTACCTTCACTGAAAGGTTGAAAGAGTTCATTCCTGTCAAGCAAAAAATCTCTAAACGATCTCCAACTGATTGTATCGGTTATGTTTTTGAAGTTTACATCTACAACTGTCCTTTTCTGTAAAACATCATTTAGAGATCATGATTATGGTAATTTTTAAAGCTTTCCACAAGCATAAAAAGCCAATGACTTAATACACGAACTGCTAGGACCAACAGCCTTTCTAAAAGCGGACCTATGAAATCATCAAGAAATTAAATTATGTGTTTGATAGATTATATGTTCAACTGAAACATGCATTTAAGGACCAACAGCCTTCTGAAATCGGATCCATGACTGACGTCATTGCTGGGATTTTAATTAGCATATATTATGATTTCTGTGTTTGATTACTTTTAACTGAAATACAACAAGTAGACTGTATTGTCACATATCGTATAATCATGACGGTATTGACAGTTAGATGAGTCTAAATAACCATATATTCATGGTGTGACGCAACTAGAATGGCGCATGACTTTGCCAGAAGAAAATAAGCTGTAACTTTAAAATTAATCAGTCTGCAAATGGTCTTTTATCAGCAGGTGGATTTTATGTACAGGTAAAATGCATTATTTATTATGCACGGAACTATTGGAAAAAGGTTTTTATATACACGTGGTCCACATATACAGGTAGCCACTAGGGCATGACTGATGAGAGATTTTGTAGGTGGCCAGGATTTGTATGCACAATTAAAATTAAAACAGAAGTATTAGGACCAAAATATATGGCCCGCAGACAGAGGAGCGTTGGATGTCAGAGGGACCGGTTAAGGAAGGTCTCACTGTATGTATGTATGTATGGATGGATGGATGGGCGGGTGGATGGATGGATGGATGCAATATGAAAATTCCGTTTCACCTTGAGACATTTTAATCAGAAACCTCAGCTAATGAAGACCTGCCTAGACGACAGCTCTTCATCATCTAAGAAGACAACCTTCCATATCACCACGAGTACTGTCCAATACAAACCCAGAGGGTTGCAAGACTTATGGCTAGACAAAAAGGGAGATGAGATTCAGTACCACGCTGACAGGAATGGCATGAAGAACTTCTGTGATGCTTTAAAGACAATTTGTTTTGGACTACAGTCATCAGAAAATCTCCAATACTGAGTGATGAGAACGCCACGCTGCCCACTGACAAAGAAAGGATTGTCAATCGGCAAGGAGGTAATTGATCGACTGTCCCAAGTGAAAATCAACATAACACTTTCTGATTTATCCAGTGCTGACTGAAACTGTGAAAGCAATTTGACCTACTATCAAATGGAAAACCACCTGGAACAGATGCTTTAGCAGCAGAAGTATACAAATCTGGACGCTCGCACATGGCACAGAAACTTACTGAACTCTTCCAGTCAATGTGGACTCGGGAAATTATATCCCAGGAGTACAAGGATGCATCCGTTGTCCACTTGTACAAGCGAAAATGCAATAGACCATCATGTGATTGTGTGCAATCTTCCCAAAGGTCAGAATCATCTAACTCTACAGCTTAAGATTGCTTCCATAAAGTGGACAGCTTCCTGACAAAATTCGTTGCATTGTAACAAAACAGCGAGAATTTACTATGTAATTATCCAAGTTGTGGTGAAAATCCACAGCCAGAGAACTTAAAGTAATCGGGTTTCTCGTTGGATGCACTTTGCGCGTGCTGCAGTGGGTAAAAAGAACTCGATCTTTTATAATAGTTACGGATAAAAATAAACAACCCTCGTGTTACGCTGTACGCCGCAACGAAACCCAAATGTAGCTTGGTTTATATTTAATACTTTGACAGTAAGCACACACAATTCTGTGACAATGACTCCTCCCTTAAAAAGTTGAAACAATTTTTAAAAATCACGGAATGTCAGAAGAAAAAAAATCCAAAACTGAAACTTATTTACATTATCAGAATACCATCGTAAGAAAAAGATCTGCAAATCACACCCTGCTCAAGTAATCGGCAAATACATTTTCCGACTATTTGCCACGATCCGGAAACGATATGGCTATAAAGTAAATGCCCGATGCATTAATTTTGAATTGGCGACTTTAGCTTTGTTCAGATATACGAGAGGCTGATAGTCCGTTTCAAAGACGAACTCCCTGAAGAAAAGATACGTGTGAAACTTTCTTAACCCACCCACCATCACCACCACCACCTTCAGTGCCAACACTTCTGTTCTATCAAAGGGTAGTTCTGATTGCGATGCATTAATTTTCTGCTAGCATAAACATGGGTAACTTTACTCCCTCTTGCTCCTGCAGCAGAACTGCTCCTAGTCCTGTGTTGGACGCATCAGTTCTTAATACAAATAACCGTTTCAGCTCTGGCAACACTCGGGTTGGTGCTCTTAAGAGGGTTATTTGCTGTTTCGTGGCCTGGATTTCAAATTGCTTCATGTCTTATAAACCCATTATAACAATGTCTATCTTGAAGTAACCCTGGACAACACACTATTTATATTTCTTCTTTTTCCCAACTGCATAGGGCAGTCAAGAGAATTCTCTGTACTGGGGTCGCATTTTGGTTCGTTCAATAGCCCTTTTTCAACTGTTTGATTGAACCTTTCCATGTATCATTTTAACATATCGACATGAATTATTCTCAACCTATTTTCTGTATCTAATTTGTAGTCCATTTTGGCCTTGACCTGTTTAACCTCATAAGGCCCTTTCAGTTAAACCTGTAACTTGTTTCTGCTAGTCGGGAGAAGCCCCAACGCTCAATCGCCTACACTGAATTCATACTTCGCGTTCCGCAGTTGCAATACTTCGCGTACTTGCGTCACGGCTTCACGAGCTTGCCTTGAACCATACGACACGTACTCTCTAATCTCTCACGTTATGTTCACGTTTTGGTGGGTAGTTTTAACTTCCTTGTCCGCGACATGATCCGAACATAGTTCGCGCATAATCATCATAGGATCATGAATCGTCCTACTGTAGAGCATCTCAAACGGCGAAATCCCAACGTAATAATTTATGCCCTAAGTTCTGAAGCAAATTGGGCTCAACAATCCCTAAGAACCTCCACTGGCACCCCAAAATTGCTGAACATGTCAACAAGTTTACCAGTCGCAGGTTCAGTTTCAACTGATGCTAAAGCTATGGCTTTGTGTATCTAGTTGTGTAGTCTACTGGAGTTAGGATATCTGTATTTTTTCCGATCGTTAATAGGAAGTATGGGTCCAACAATATCGAGGGTCACCCATTTCATTGGGATATCTATTAAAGGCATTTAGCTTAAGGATACTGTCGTCATCCTTCTCTTCTAACTCGTCTCTGGCAAACGTCGCACGATCCACAGAATCGTACTATGTCGTCAAAGGCATCAGGACAGTACAATTCTGCTAACACCCTCTCAGTTGATTTTTTTCATGTCTAAGTGGCCCGCCATAATGGACTTGTGTGCAACTCTAAGTCCATGGAACCTGGCTTTCTTGGGGACAATTTGCTGGAAGAATTTTCTACAATCCATGTAGTAAATTTTTTTTACAATAATCCTTTCCTGCATAAGAATTTAGAGCCTTCCCATTTTTTCAACGTTTCCACGCGCGAGATTTTAACTTTGAGTTTTCGCAGCGATTCGTTCCCTATAAGCTCCTGCAACCTAGTTTCGACCTATTGCATACTGGAAAACAGGAAATCGGATTTGTATTGTTCATAAAGTGCGCTTCGACGGTTCCGCTTCGTAAAAGTGTTTCGATTTCTATTTTCGCGACGGGAACGCGAAAATTCATTTAATCCAAAATACACAGCTGGATTTTCAACCAAGCATTTATTTATTTTTTTGTCATCCCAACCGAAACTCCGCTTTGCCGCTCTTTCTATACACCCGGTGACTTGTAAGAGCGTAACTTCTTGACCATTGGCGGTGCCATTAGCTGTTGGTACCCTCGCCTGGAGAAAAAGTCAAAGGAGTGCCTATTGACTGAATCGCATCACGACCATTCTGCGCACTCACCGTGGACACGCATACCGTATTTGCCTTATTAGTTCTAGAATTATTTCAGAGAAAATCCTTATGTTTGTCGCCTCCTGACCACAACATGCTTTCAATAATAACCGCTATTCTTTTGACAAACCCCTTTCTTTTTGGACAATCGGGCGGAACATGGCCCCCTTTTTCACATGTGTAACATTGTCTAGACTTGCGATCTGCACCCTTTCCAGATTGAAAATTTTCACCTTTATTAGAGCCAATTTTCTTTGATTCTCTGGGCATCTGGTCTTAATATTGATTAACCATCTTGTTGTCTTTCGAGACCACATTTTCACTACCTCTCCGAGCTTCGGCAAAATAGTCTTTGTGTGTAGCCATATCAAGGATGATTGTGAAGGATATTTCCTTAAAAATAAATATAAATCCTTGCCACAAGTGGTTAAAACTGGTCTCTAAGTAAAACGTCTGTAAGTTCCTCGAACATTATTTTCTATCTTGCCATATTCGGTCCAACGCTGTAAATAATTTCCCGTCCTACTGACGAACTGGATTTGTTTGGCCTCACTAGGATTGTTCAGTTAACTATTATCTCTTAAGAAGTGTCTTTCTTAGCGTGTCATAATTTAACGCGTCGTTCGCAGAAGATAAGCGAGTACACATCCAGCGCTTAACCTTTTAGCAACGCTCTCAGATGGAACGACCAGTCATTTCTAACCTGTAGAAATAACTGTCCATGTTATCTATATCGTCCTTACACAGGAACAATTTTGAGCTTTTTAACTAGCCCGAGTTATAATTTTGTTGCCCCTTCCTTCTTAGCTTGTAATGATTCAAATGTTTTTATGTCCCATATATATACCTGGCTTCTAGCTCTGTGGCTTCAAACTTTGCTTTTCGTTCTCTCTCTCTCTCTCTCTCTCTCTCTCTCTCTCTCTCTCTCTCTCTCTCTCTCCTACTGCCTGCCTTTCTGATTTTGTCTTCTTATGCCTGCTCTATCTCTAACTTTTACCTATCTATATTCCTCTCTTTTAGTCTCTCATCCCTCTCCCGAGCCTGCTCTTCCTGAACATATTTTCCAAGGGACTCCCTTCATAACCCATTTCCGCATTTCCATGAGATGTTTAAGTTACGACATGGCTCATGCTGCTGATAAGATAACCAATCCTAAGAACTCGACCATGTGAAACATGCAGTTATGGGATTATCAGACAAATCAACTATATCTTCCTTCTCAGAACGCAAGAAATAACAAGTATATGCAAGATGTATATGTGTATATATGATGAACACACGTACCCGGAATGAAGTGAGTGTGATATTTACTCCCCCATGTGTGTGTGTGTGTGTGTGTGTGTGTGTGTGTGTGTGTGTGTGTGTGTGTGATTTGGATTTTTAACGTAGTTTTAACAATTTAGTCATATCGCTACAATGTCTGCAGTGTGGCAGTTTATAGTGATGTCTAGCACTGAGTCATCATGCCGCAGACATGTAGCATGATGTGCTACCCAGTCACATTATCCTGACACCAGGCCGATCAGTCCTACTGCTAACCTCTTAATGCTGAGTGCCAAGCGAGGCAGTTGCAAGTACCGTTTTTATAAGTCTTTGTTATGACTCGGTCGGAGTTCGATTCATACCTGGGACCTCCCGCATCCGATACGGACGCTCTTAGGCCGCCGCAGCGGTCTATAAACGTAGTGGGGATCAGTCTCTCCCTTTAAGTTATCATCCAATAACGATTTTAATCAGCCTCGGCATATTATTCACTGATTTTTAAATCTAAGAAATTTTCACAATATACTGCAGGAAAACAATGCCGAATTTCGAATTGAATATTTAACAATGAACCATTTATTTGCGCTACATGTCTTTACATAATTTCCTAAATACTGACAACAAGACAATTACATTCTTATCGACTTTAGGAAAGCTGCTGATTCTGTTTGGTGGGTGGGTCTATGGGATGCATCACATAGATATAATGTAAGCGACAAGATTTTAAACTGTTTATAACTCTTATCTAAACATAATGCCCTGTATAATAGTTGCAAAAGAACATTCATTTTTTCCAAATTCTTTATTTTATTTGTTATTTATTACTTTTGTTGGGGGATAAGCAATGCAAAAATCTCTCATCACTATATTTCTCGTTTTTCTAATCGATCTGAAATCTTACTTGCAACAGCATCAATGTGTTGGATCGGATATTGATTTAGTAATGTTTGACACTTCAACAAATCTCAGAATTTTGTTTTTGTGTGCAGACGGCATCGTAATATTTGGAATTAAAAACCTTGGGTTTTTTTCTCAAACTCATTATTGTTATTATTATTATTATTATTATTATTATTATTATTATTATTATAGGGGGGATAAGAAATGAGAAAATTCTCATCGCTATCATTTTCTTTTTCCTAATCAATGTAAAATCTTTGTTACTACACAATCAATGCACTGTAGGGAAGATTGATTTAATACGTATATCACATTTTGTTATACACAGATGGCACTGTAGTATTTGTGGTTGATGCGTAATCTTTACAAGATCATCCTAATGCATTTTGCGAGTATGTTGAAATGTGGAAACTTAATATTATCGTTACCACTACAGAGATCATGTTTTTGGTATAACTTCAAATTAAAATTTTCAGGAAATACTATTTTTGCATGTGCTCAATTTAAGCACCTCTCTGTGCTTTTTTTCTTCAAACAACCGTCTATTCTTTAGAGCCATGAAACTCAACGTTGAACAAGTGAAAAGCAACGCATTTTACATCTTTAAAAATAATACTTAACATTTGCACATCTTTAAAGTACTACAATTATAGCTTTTGGATCATAATGAACTCAGCCATACTCTTATTCACAAAAATAGATGGAAAAAGGTAGAAAGAAAGCAATCCAGTTTACAAGAAATCAATTAGCCAAGCTCTATTATCATTATTATTATTATTATTATTATTATTACAGATTTAAATTCCACCACCATCTCTTGCAATCTGAATACATTTTTTTTATTTGTTTCTCGCAGGGGAAATTATGTGAGGAATCTAAAGGTAGAAGCAAAATATACTCCACTGGAAAACATGTGCGCCCGCACATAGGGATAAAGGGGAGGAGGGGGCACACCACTCCACCATCATCCCCCAATTTCGCCTATATACATGTTTTGGTCCACCTCCGCAAGCCTTAATAGCTGACCACTACACGTTCCCTCTCCTGAAAATAATTTTGCGGGCGCCGTCATCGCACTAATTATGCATGCACGGCAATATTTATAGGTTACTGCATTTCTGTGGGGAAAATATGAACGAGTTTTCCGAGTAATACTGCTCGACATTAATAGTGCAGTATTACTCACACAAGAAAACAAGTTCATATTTTCCTGTACAAATGTGCTAGCCTTTGTAATATATAGTCATATTGCTTTTCTACCTAAGGTTAACTAATAACAGGAACACGCTACAAGAAACAAAAAGAAATTGAATTTCTTCTGGATTATAAATTGAATACACAACCGTAATTGAAGAAATTCACAGTAACATGCGCCCAGCTACTTTTGAACTTGATATCGTATTGCGCGATGAATTGTTTATTTCGACAATAAATTTCTTCAGTTGCATTTTTTTCGAATATAGTGTTGGGACTGACTTGTAAAATGGGACGTTTCTAAGGGAGGCGAAATAACCCTAGGCCTTAATATGCGTTTCTAAGCTATTATTATAGACCCTTGAGAGTACGGCTCCGGAAGTTATGAGCATTACTCGTAAGTAACTGTTTAAATGACCTGAATGGTATTTTCAACAATACGTGGCTCACGTTTATTGAGGACATTGCGGATGACACGTTCAATCGCATGCTTGATTAAAAGTTTCTTATGTGACTCAGTGAATTGATCCACATCGCTAACTTGATCATTTCTACTTTCAAAAGACCCAAACAGCTTGTTTAGTTCATCCACAGACGAATCTAATAAATCAAAAGCTCCGGCGTCTGCTATATTATCGTACATTATTTTTTACAATTAAAATTATATCCTAACAGACAGTAATATCTTCAGACACACGTGTCGTGCAATATGACGCAGTGAAGTATGGAAAAATACTGACAATGTAAAGTTCATAGAGAAAAAAATGAGCATATAATAAAGGCTATAAGCTGCACTGAAAAACATGGCGTCCCAGGAAATACAATCTCATCACAATAATTATTCACTCCCAGAAGTACAGCGCTCTTTGCTGCACCACAAAACATGGCACTATAAGAAATACTATCTCATTGCAAAACTTACCCACCCCCAGCAGTAAAGCGTTATTTGATGCACCGCACGACATGACCCCTACGAAATACGATCTCATCGCAATACATAAGTCATGGGTTGCTTCCAGATTTGTTGAACTTACTGTTGTATAATACGTCCTATTCTAAACATGTAGCTGTCTTTTGTTACTTTGTGGTTCCGAATTTGTTGTTTGTTTTCGTCTTATCTTGTTATTCATTAGTTTGGATAGTTGTTTATCCATATTCTCGATTCAAAATGTGTCAGTGTATTCTTAGATTTTTGTTTTCGTTCCCAAAGAAAGATTTTCTCTCATTTCATAGCGACTTTCTTTTTCACCACCCTCATATATATATATATATATATATATATATATATATATATATATATATATATATATATATGGATAAAGGTGCACATTTATAATATATAATTAAAATATGTATATACGTTGCATTTCTAAACAGAATTTCAGTGAGCTTGAGCAATGGCTCTATGTTAATGTTTATGTTCCCTTTTTTGTTATTGCACTACCCCCAGCCCCCTAAGCATTTAGTAAGGTTTTTGTACCCTTTTGGGGGCATTACACTACCCCCAACCCTCTAAACACTGAGTTATATTGTTCAGGCTCCTCATCCGTAGCATTAGGACCACTGTGGTTTGAATAGGTGAACACTGCGGTGTGAAGCACCGTGTGCATGTTCTTTCATGTACTTTTGTATGGGTTGTGTCAAAATGTTTTGAAATATTTTCGACATTGTCGTTTTCTGCTGAAGTTTAATAAACTAAGAAAAATTAAAAGATTTTGTTCAGTGGCAGTTGATTAACTATTTATACATATTTGTAGTCTTACCAATGTAATCTAGGTAGTCAAATCATATTTAATCACATTGTATAGTTTTTGCTAGGTTCATTTTGGCAGAATACATGGCGTAATGACCAAGAAATCCACAATGTCTATTGATAATGCAAAATTTAGTACTGGGGGTGGGTTGATGGAACTATGATTATTAAGAAATCGGTACAAAGCGGAGGGGGGTATTGCTCAGTTCTTGGCACTCTAAGGATGATCCGAGCAGATGTGTTTTGAACTTTTTTTAAGTTACTGTCGTAGGTTTTGAGATGAACCCGAGAGAAGCGAATCACAGCAGTTATCAAGCCTAGAAAGCTCTAAGGAACACGTGTGTTTTTAGTGGCATGAATAGAAAAAAAAACCTACGAACGAGGCTGACGGTAATCAGAATGGATTCAATTCTATCATTAATCATCTGCAGTTTTGTTACATTTCATCGATGACTTCATGTTGGAAATGCTCCAAGAGAACGAGTCGAACAACAGAACCCTGTGAAACATAAAAAAACATAAATGAGCTTGGCTAGAACGTATGTCTTCGACGCGTATACTTTTTGTCTTTTACATTAGGTATGACTTACACCATTGAAAGGATGTATCACAAATGCTAAACATATGATGGAGACTGAAATAATACATCAGTGTATATTGTATTCAATGCTACAGATAAGGCAAGGAGGATGAGAACTATTATCTTGTCACTATCCAAAGCAGAGAGAAGGTCAGTAATGAAGGGGGGGGGGGGGCAATATAGGGTCTATGGAAAATCCAGTCAAAAAGGTGTCGCGGCACTTTCGGGTCTGTGGGAATTTAACATAGGGGATGTATAGCGACAATGGATTGGGCCTGTCTAGGGTCAATAGGAATGGAACAGGTAGGGTGACGTCACGGTACTGGCAACAATGTTGCAAGTGGCTGACCTGAATAGGTGCTACTTTAGGTAGGAACAAATACATACTGCTTCTGAAGTCTATACTTCTCTGTCCACTCTTATTGCTCTTTCTTGATTTCCTCTCGGAAAGCCTCTTCTATCAGGTCTTGGGCTATTGTTAACATCCTGACATTCTCTATCTCGTCAGGCTTCGGTATCAGGTTTTGCCTGACACGGTGTAAATTCACGTAAGCTTCGTTCAGCTTGGCTAGTCTTGAAGGCATCTTCGTATGTTGACGAGTCAACAATGGATAGCCAGACTTACTTACTTACTACTGGATGTAAGTGGTGTGCGCCCATTCGGGCATGTACCATTGGTTTATGACCGCACGGCGGCCTGAAATATATCCCGGGGAAAGGAATTAGAGCCACTTCCCCCAGGCATTTATGCACTCTAGGAGTGCTGATAATTCACCTTCAGGTCGCGGATCTATAGGTTCCAGGCGACCTGACTGAAAGGCAGACATGAGTGGGAAATGTACCCAACAAGCACTCATGCTTTCAGTCTGCTTATACCAAATTGTGTGATGAGTGGGAGTAGTCACATCACGCACTCTTATATTTCATTGTTGTGTGGTTCTGGTTGATTTAAAATTTATACGCACATTGCACGCTGTTAATTGCGGCAAGGAGAAGGAGGATGCAGGTCGACAAGGCAGGCACGGGTCCATTGGAAGGTACTCGTGATTCCAGGGTGTTGGTCTAATATTTGCGTCAGGCACGAATTTTGAATTTTGCAGGTTAATGTATTGATTTGGCCGGAAAAGGTCTAAAAATATTATTATGTATTTTGGAAAAAACACTGTGCTGTTTTTTAGTAGTTAGGATGAGAGAGGACCTCAGACTACAGCTATTAATATTCTTATTTGTTTTATTTGTCACTTTGTGTGACTGGCCCTGATGGTCTTGGGCTTAGACCACCTTATATGAGCTATTGTTTTTGGGGTCTTATATATCATACTATGTTATTTATGGGGCCTATCGGTCTTGTGTTTGGTAGCATATAATTTTGGGACCGTATGCCTGCTTGGAGTTGTTACTTGCCGCCTTGTGCAGCGGGGCCTGATGGTCATAGGGTTTTTGACCACCTTATATGCGTCTATTTGGGGCCCTATTGTTGTTTTAGTTTGAGTTATTGTTGCCACTTTGAGCGGCGAGCCCTGATGATCCTGGTGTTCGGACCACCTTATAATGACTAAGTATAGGGGTCACTATTTACACATATTTGAATGGCTGTCGTCTTTGGTTGAGTAGGGTAGGTTTGTTAGATAAGTAGATATGGTTGGGGTTAGCTTAGAGTAGCATGGTGGGAGGAAAAGGAAGGGAATTGTTTTGCTTTGTTTTTATTTATTTATTTATTTTATTTATTTATTTATTTATTTATTTATTTATTTATTTATTTATTTATTTTGTTTGTTTTATTTTATAGTTTATATATATATATATATATATATATATATATATATATATATATATATATATATATATATATATATATATATAGTAGGCAAGTACTTTATTTGATCTAGTTATGTTTTTTAGCTGAGTCATTATTCTATATTTTGATATTTATTGTTAGGGGGTGGTGGTGGTGGTTCTGCGTGTGGCCGATGTCTCTGCTGAATATCAGAAACATCCGCCCTCAACAGGTTGGCTAACCCCTTATATTTATTTCAGTTATGTCTAAGGTATCTGTGTTGTTTAGATTTTATTTGTGAGCCCTGTTTCATTCATGAATTTTATGATATTTTTGTATGTGGTTATGATGTTTGGGTTGTTTTGACCTAAACATTCTGGGTATGTACTTGGGGATTCAATTTTAGTTTGCGCCTGGGTGAATCTAGATCTTTCTTGATTGTATTTGTGGCAAACGTTGAATATATGATGTAAGTCTTTTAGTGTTTTACAGTGGTAGCAGTTAATGTTGTGAGGTGTTGGTCCGATGTGTTTCCCGAAACTATTTGCTAATTTGGTTTTGCCGGTGTTTATTCTATTTATTAGTTTTTGATCGAGATTATTTATCTTCGGGTGGTTTGATGGCCCTGTCTACTTTGCTATAGACGGCGTATAGTGTCCGTCCTTTTGTGCTAAGGTTCCACTGTTTTTGCCATTTATCATTGGTGTATGTTCTAATAACACTATTTCTTTGACACTGTATCCTAGAGGAGTGGGAGTAGGGTCTTCTATTCTTTGATTAGCATTCAAATCAGCTGATTCGTTTCCTGGGATACCTATGTGGGATGGTATCCACATGAACTCTACGTATTGATTGCTGGTGTAAAGTTCTTTTAATAGTACTTTTGTCTTTCTTAGTAAGTTTTCTCTGGACTTAGTGTTGTTAGTTTTAATGGTTGTGATGACACTAAAAGTGTCGCTTATTATTACTGATCTTTTAATGTTATTGATTTTAACCCATTTCACAGCTTACACAATAGCCAAGAATTCTGCCGTATATATGGAGCAGTAATCCGGTAGCCTGGCTCCAATTTGTATGTTATGTTCTGGTATTACTGCGGCCGCTGCTGTCCTGGGTGGTTCTGATGTTTTTGACCCGTCAGTGTAAAAGGTGTTTAAATCGTTTTTCAGATTTTCCCCAGTGTTGTATAAATATTTCGGTGTGGTTTTCATTGCTGCTCATGTCGGTGAAGTGACTGGCCAGATTATCCGCTTTTTCATGATTGGTATTTGCCCCGGTGATTTTAGGGGCATTATAAACTGTTTTTCCTCTAATGATCTTAATTTTGTCCCACACTTGCTTAGAGTTTGTTTTAATATTTAGTTCAGAGCAGAAATCTTGCCAAGTTTTTTCCTTTGCTTCCTTAATAATTTGTTTTAGTTGTTTCTCCCTAGTCTTGTAATCTACGAAATCTAGAGAGTTACTAGTTCGTTGAATTTTTGTAGTGCTTTCTTCTCCTTAAGGGCTATTTTGCATGTTTCATTCCACCATGGGACAGATTGTTTGGGGTGGTTCCCTATTGTTTTAGGTATGCAGTTATTTGCAGCCTCTTGTATTTATAATAAGTGTTGATGTTGTTGCTTCAAGTTGTTGGGTATTGATCTTTTTCAATATGGTTTTAAATTGTTGCCAGTCGGCTTTGTCATACCTCCATCTGGGTTGTTTAGTGATCGGGTTTAGTTGAACTGCAGTCTGCAGGGTGGTTATGATTGGGAAGTGGTCACTGCCGAGTGTATTGGTCTGATCCACTCTCCAATCACTTATCTGTGCAATATCAGGCGAGCATATGGTGAGGTCGATAGCCGAGAGTGAACCATTTTGTGAGTTAATTCTGGTATGTGAACCATCATTAAGGATGGTCATGTTAGCTGCGGCTGTCCATTTTCCGATCAATTGTCCTCTTTTATCTCGTCCCTCACCCCACACCCCCACACCCACAGCTCGCTTTGTGCGTTAAAGTCCCCGCAGACTAAAGTATCCCTGGTGTTATGTTGGATAAGCTGCTGGTATGTGGTTAGATTGATATTCTTCTCACTTTCTCCCGGATCATATATGTTTATTATTTTGATATTTTTGGCCCCCGTGTTTACAGTTATTGCTTGGATTTCGAAGGTCTCGCTACTACCTGGTAAAGTTGGTATTATTAGGCTGGCAGTGTTAGGTAGAGTTTCGATAACGAAAATAGCGAGACCCCAACCCTTTTTCCCCATTATTGCGGTTTTTAAAGAAACCCGGTGCATAACCTGGTATCGTTGGTAGATTGTTTGGGTTTTCAGGAAGATGGGTTTCCTGAATACATATTATGTCTAGTTTGGTATCAAGGTCATTAATTATACTTTTAAGTTTGGGTAAGTTCTTTCTAATGCCCCTGCAATTCCACTGCCATATTACTAAATTTCTTTAGGTTAAGCTATTCATGATGTTGTTGGTCGTTTATATTTTAGATCATGCTGTAGCATTTGTTTTTCAGTTTGTTGCTGTTGTTGTATTATTGTATTTATTGTTGCAAGGAAGTTGCCTATTGTTTGTGAAATTCTAACCATTTCCGTCATTAAATCTTGCATCATTGGTATGGTTATTATTACTGCGGTGCCTTCAGTGGGGGCGCTTATGCTTTCTTTGTTGGTTTTGTAGGTAGGGCTTTGAGTTTCCGGTCCTTTAGTTCCCTTTTCCGTGTGTTTTGTGGTGGTTTTTCCTTTTTGTGGACTATTGGTTGGTTTCCTTGTATCGTTCTCCTTTTGTGTATTGTTGGATTTGCAGCCTGGTGCTTTTGTGATGGTAGGGTTAATTTTGCCTATTTGTGTGGTTGCTAATTTTTTTGCCTCTTTGTATGATAGCTGTTTTGAGTTCATTATTTCCATTGTTATTTGTTCTTTCGCGTGATGTATACATTCTGCTGATTTGGGTAAGTGCGGTCCTTGGCAATTAGCACATTTTGCGGTTAGTTTAGTGCATTTGCCTTTATGGGGGCCCCCACAGTGTCCGCATTTTGGTTTGTATCGACATTTGTTTGTGAAATGGCCCCAATGTTTGCATTTATTGCAGAATCTTGGTTTATTGATGAATTTTTTAAGTTTGTAGAATTTGCCTTGAGGTCCTAGTCTTGCCAGTGGTGGCAGTGGTGTTTTTGATGCAAGTACCACTACGTTGTGATTTTTGGTTTTGCTAGCTAGGTCAAATTTCGTCCCATATTCTTTAAGATTGTTAGTTAAGGTGTTGATGCCCATTCCTTTGTTTGGTCCTTTTACCTTGAGTACTGATTTGAACAGGGTTGGTAGGTGTATAGCTGAGGTGGTAGTACTTTCTGAATTTGTTGTTGTGTTATTTGACTTGTTTTGGGTGTTGGGGTTGCCTGTTTTGCATTGGGCCTTAGTTATTGATCTGTGTCTTTCTACCATTACTTTAATATTGCACAGATTTTCTATTTCCAGGAACTTGGCTACCTGACTGCATTTGATAATTAGGTAGCTGGTGTTTGGTAGTATCACCCTGAATTGCCCTGATGGATCTTGAGTAGTGCCCCTGTTATACTGTTGGTGGTTAGATTCAGTAGTTGACTGGATTGGCTTCTAGTGTAAAGCGTGTGTTCCAAGGAATGGTATTCTGCTTTACTGTTGCGGTTTTTATTTACTTCTTTGTTGGTCTGTACATCTTTGGTAGTTAAGTTTTTTGGTCTTATGGGCTGCTTCCCTTTATCTTTGTAGCTCTGATCCTTCATGATTTTTTCCTTGTCTGAGCTGTTGCTTTTCGTGGTTTTGAGTTTTTTTTATGTGAATTCTCTGTTTTTAGTGGGCCGTTATTAAGGACGTTTGAGGGGCCTGGTGTTTGTCTGTAGTGGTACGCTGACTTTTGGTCCTTTCCGTTGTTAATTCTATTTATTGAGTTTTGGTCAGAAGATTTGATTGTGGTTGTTGCGGTTATATCCCTTATTATTGTTTTAGGGCTAGGCTCTTCCTTACTTTTGGGAAGTTGGAGTGCTAGGCTAATCTCTAAGTTTGATTTTGATAGTTTTTGGATCGCGATAGGTTTCTTGGTTGGTGTTTGGTCAAGTTGATCTATTAGATGTGAGAAGTTTGGTACTTAAAGTCCATGGGAATGGTGTCATCTAGAATTTCCTTTTCATACTGTATGTTTGGGATTTTTAACGTGACCTGGGAATCTTCGCTAAATTGTTTGTCTAAATTAGATCCCGAGAAGTTGAGAGTGTTGATGATATTTTTGACCGTATGTCCACACATTCCCATCGAAGCCATGACATCTAATATTTGCGGAGTTACAAGTTGGTTATTTGTGTACATATTTGGGATTGGTGATAAGGCTGTTAGATTTGCTAGCGTATCTTTATTTGTATTAGCTGGTGAGCTAGTTAGGACTTCTAGAGTAGTTAATCCTATTTGTCTAACGTTTGCGCTTCCGCTGCAGTCTAACTCCGCTTTGTTCAGGAATAATGGATTAGTGGTTTTTTGCGGATTAATACCCTGGGGGAAGGTGGCCATTTTTTCCAGAGTGTTGAATTTCCTAACCGCATGTCTCCTTGCGTTAAGCGCTTTTTTGTTTGTGTTTCTAATTTGCGACATTTTATGATTTTTACCCCAAGATTTATTAGTTTTGTATTTAGTATTGGAGTATTTTATAGGGATGAGAATAGGTAGAATTAGTAATGGAGATGAAAGGGAATTCTCCTATAACAGAAAATCTGGACAGAGGTTTTCGGGAGCTTGACAACTTGTTAGGATTCTGTCTAGGTGTGAACTAGTGTGTTTCCTAGTACCTGTTTAAGGAGAGTTAATTAGTGGTAGGAGGGTAAAAGTAGTAGATTTTAGCCTGTATTACTTTCATTTAACTGAGAATCTCACAGATCAACTTGTGCTTGCTAACCTGTAAGGACTCAGTCCAGGTATAAACTAGTGTGTGGCCTAGTACCTATTTAAGAAAAATGGCGCCAAAATGTGTTAGTTTATTAAGGGAAATGGAATATTTAGTAAGTAGAGGGTATTTTTAGCAGTAAGGATACTAGAATTTTGATTAAAAACAGCACAGAGTACAGACCTGCCAACATTGAGAAAATTAAAATCAGGAAAATCACCATTAAAAATCAAGAGGCAGGGTAAAAAATCAGGAGGTACAAGAGTAAGGTGTATATATCATGATAAAGATGTCTACTTCTGTTATTTCAGTCCATTGTATGTTGCAGATTTGCATTTCTGCAAAAGTTCATCATTTATTTGTCCTTGGGTGCCAAATTTGCTAACAAGAATAGCTCCCAGGGTTGATGCAGACAGGCTGGCTCTCTGGCTAGTTCTGTTTTTCCTGACCATTGAAAATGCTCTCTCAGCATTGCTGTTGCTGTGCGGTATTGAAAGTATTGATAGCATTAATCTCCCAACGGTTGGAAACAACAGTTGGCCAGCACCAGCACCGGCCCTGCCTTCTTACAAGCAGCTGCTGAAACCTTCTGTGCTTTTGCCTTTTCTTCTAAATACAAAAGTTTAATAATTTACATTAATGCTAATTCTGACAAAATCAAACTATGAAAAATGTTTTTTTCGCTGTACACCAATAACTTACACCCATATTCAAGGTTTCATGAACATTGCTTGATGTGTAAGCTGGCCGTAATTAATTTTATTTACTTCAAATACTTACTCTTGTAAAAATAGTCTCTTCTCTGATCACCGACAAGTCATCCTTCTCATTTACCATAGAAAACTGCATTGGCCTCATGCTGCTAATATCTTTTTCTCACCGTTTGTGCTTGGCTGTTGCACTGTGTTTATTAATGTCATCTAGACCACCACATCGTATTGAGAGATGACGTGAGCAACATTGGCAGAATGCATGATAGGCCCCGCGAGTCGATGGACGAATGAAAGCAAACTGCTTCCCCCAATCACTCCTATATTTCTGATCCCATTTCTTTTTCTTGGCTGGTGAAAATTCATCAGTTACTTCCTTTTTTTTTTTTTTCGCTTCTTGCTGAGAAACATATTCATTATGTTGCTGAGATTTGCCGACGGGATCGGATAAAGAGAACCACACTGAGAGACAACCTCTTTCTATTGGCGGATGAAAACCGGAAATTAGGCCGGATATGGTAAAGTACTAAGAAACATACCAAATATAGAAAAACCAGATACAGAAACGGGGAAACGGAAAATGATGTTTTTGTAAAAAAACAAAAAAAGAAATACGGATTTATTTTTTTCCCTCGAGGAGTTGAAATATCGAGATTTTATCTTAAAAATCGGGGAATCGGGAGATAGGTCTAAAAATCGGGATTCTCCCGATTTTTTCGGTAGGGTTGGGAGGTCTGAGAGTATAATACCCGTAGGCTTATTACAAACTTCCTACCTTTAACTGAGGTTTCTTTGTGTTGAGGAGATTCCTTTGTTTGATGAGTGGTCTGTTGGGCTGGCTGCTAGGCGGGCTGCTAGGCGGGCTGCGATCGTTGAGTAGATGTTTCTTTGTCCTCCTGTTGTGGTGTTTTTAACCGCACTCTCTACGGATAAGGTGAATAAAACGTTCTGCCCTCATCGTCAGTCTGCTACGTGGTGTAAGGGCGCCTCTTCTTGCGAGAGACGAAACCCTCTTAACGATATAGCAGCTGCCAGCGAATGATAGCCAGACTGTTCGTTCGTTCTTTGAAATTAAAGTGGCTTGCGTACATATTGTACATGTGCCACTGTTTAATGCCTGCATGGCAGGCTGTTAAATATTCCTGGGAGAGGGAATCGGAGCCACCTCGCCCAGGCTTTAATGCACTCAATGAGTGCTGCTAAATGAGCCGTCAGGCAGAGAAATGGTAACTGGTTTGTTTCACATTGCCTGAATGGATGGCTTGATGAGTGGGAATTGACTCATCACGCACTAATGTTTTGGTCGCTTTTATCAGTCAGTGTTCTGAATGGGATTTGAGGCACGCACTCAGATTTGGGTAGCATGTTTTTATCCGTGCATTGCACGCTGTTAAATGTGTGTATGGCAGAGGCAAAGGTGTAGAATGGCCGGCAGGGCAGCGCAAAACCACACCGAAGGGTCCGTAGAGTCAGGGTCCTTAGTCTTGCACGAATTTTGAATATATGAATGGATTTATAGCCGAAAGGTTTGATATGTAGAATGTGGAATTACTCTGTGCTGTTTTTTTAGAGAGTGAGAAAAAAAAAGGGGGGGGTATACCTCGGATGGCAGCCATTGGTATTTGTTTTGTCACGTGCGACTGGCCCTGATGGTCCTTGGCTTAGACCATCTTATATGCTCTATTGTTTTGGGGTCCTAGTAAACCTATTTCCTTTTATGAGGGCCTAACGGTTTGGGGTTGTTAAGCTTATTTAGGGGCCTTACTTGAACGTGTAGTATTTAGTTGCCACCTTGTGCAGCGGGGCCTGATGGTCTTTAGAGTTAGACCACCTTATATGATACTATTTGGGGTCATACTGTAGATCATATAGCTAGTTATGGCTGGCCCTGATGGTCCTGATGTGCGGACCACCTTATAGTGTTTAGGTTTTTTATGGACATTCTTTCTTGATGGAGTGGCTGCCATCTTTGGTAGAGGTGTTAAGATGTTAATAAGGGTTAGTTTTGAGAGTAGATGAGTGTTAGTGGTGAGAATAAAGGTGAGAGTGGTAGGTAAAGTAAATTTTTTGTTTTAATTAATAATAGATGAGGGAGTATAATATTAATTATTGTTATTGCGGTTTGGTGGCGTGATTGTGTTTTTCTTGGGGTAATATTTGTATTTTATTTTAAAATCTGATTTTATTTGTATGTAGTTGTTTGTACTTTATCTTAAGTTGATTTTGGACTGCACGGCTGTCTCCACTGAGTGTTCAGGGCCGTAAAAGGCTTTTTCAGAGACTCGTGTGCAGTAATTTGCTTATTTACTTAGGGTAATATTTGTATTTTATTTAAAAATCTGAGTTTATTGGTATTTAGCCGTTTCTACTTGGTCTTAAGTTGGTTTTGGACTGCACGGTTATCTCCGCTGAGTGTTCAGGGCCGTGAGGGTCTTTTTCAGAGACTCGCGTGCAGTGATTTGATTATTTATTTGTGGTTTTTGTGTTTTTTCTTAACGTAATATTTTTATTTGTTTTATAATGCCGGAGTGAATTTATGTCATGCTTTTACTATATATTGTGTTGGTTTTGGTCTGCGCGATTGTCTCCGCTGAGTATTCAGGTACCCCTCGACATTTCAGAGACACCCGCTTGGTTTATTGTATATTATTTGCGAGTTTGGTTTTTTTGTGATTTATTTGGTTGTTACGTCCTATCTTAATTTTAATTTAGTTTTAATTTGGGATTTAATTCTGCACGAGTGTCTCCTCCGTAATCAGGTCCCTGTCGACATTTCAGAGACACCCGCGCAGCTTTTGATTATTAATTGTGGATCATGATTTATTGAGATGTTTAATTCTGCACTAGTGTTTCTGCTGAATAATCAGGTCCCGGTTGACATTTCAGAGACACCCGAGCAGTTTATCAGCTTATTGGTTTCTTTAAGGAATGTGTTATGGTTTTTTGTTTATGTTTATATTTTATCCCTAAGTCCGGCCTCGTTTAGGAATTGAAGGATGTTTTTGTAAATTAGTGTGATATTGGGGTTGTTCTTCCCTATCAATTCAGGACAAGTTGTTGGGGATCCAATAGCCAAACTGGAGACTGCCTTGTTCTGTATGGCTCAAACGCGGACGCGATAACAAACTTCCCTACTGGGTTTTAGTGTCAGAACGCTATGATAGCTAATTTCATGATGAGGGATAGAGAGAAGTCAAAGAGCATTTATAATGTTAAATTTTTTTAAAACAAACGAGAGACACATTTTTTTTTTCAAAACACAACATTTTTTTTCAATAAACAACTAACACTAACAATTAACAATAAAACAAACAAACAAATTATTTTTGACAAGGTTGACAACGTTGTGCAGTCAAGTTAGATTTTCACACAAGGAAGTCATCAGGTCATTGATGTACACTACGTTTTCTAGCTAAAGACAAAAGATAGCCATAACGGTCACAAAACCATCGATCTACTTTCTCATCGTTTCTAGAAGAGTTACGATCAAAATAAGTCCCTAAATGTTCTAAAGAATATCCAAGGCTGCGTTGATGAAGAAAATACACACAATATTGTCCACACACCATGGAATCTGTGCCTTGTAAGTTCACATTATTGAATCGTGTCGTCTGGGCATTTCTTCTCATAAAGTTGATGATGTCGTCTTTCAAAGGTGGTAATCCATACGAATCAAAATACTCCACACAATCCTCCTTGGGGAAGTAGACGGCTATCCAGTGGGTTCCTGGGAGATGACTGTCGTCCGTGTTGATGACATAAGCTTGATGGTCTTGAGGTTTGCGAAGAGGCAGTTCATCTTTACCAAACACGACAGGATTCCAAGAAGCAGTGTACGAACTGTTGTTCAAAAGGTAATAAAGTTCACAGGTATCCATTTTTTGTTTTGTTGTTTTTGTTTTCACAGGTAATGATAAGTCATCAATTCAATTCTGACTTTTTGTTTGAAAATCTGTCAAGTAACCGTTTCTTTGTTTCGTCTCCACACTCTGGGCTAAGAGAGCTTCGATGCGATAGATTTCCAGAGTAGTCAATGGAGGGTAGGAATGTTCACGCAAGTCTTTATACCACTGATGCAACACTGCCTCTTCCGAGATGAGACTCCAAGCGTCCCCCAGATACTCGTCCAATTTTTCTTCTTGACTCATCATTAGACATTTATCGTGTTGAATTTGACTGGGATGATCGTTTTGACATCCATAGCAATCTTTCTTGGTCAATTCCGTAATTGTATCTGCCAGGTGTTTGGCAAAACAGGACGCTAAATGTTGTTCTTGTTCTGGCCATCTGGACATGACCACCACGTCCTCTTCCTCTTTGTCTTTGGGTTCTGTTTCCACGTTATCCTCCCATTCCATTTCCAAAGATTTTCCACCATTCAAAGAGGGATAAGAGTCTTCCATTGCTTCTAACAGTCTAGAATGACTTCTCTCAAACTGTTGATTTCTATCGTATACTCGAATTCTGCATACAGGATGACGTTCATCGTCTGGCCTAGTGGTTTTGCAAACTGAAGTTTCCACACGAATCTGACCGGATTTTATAGGGTGGAAATGTCCCAATTCGCTGCCTTGGTCTGGAGTGAAATCAAAGGCCCACAAAACGTGTCCTCCTGCATAATCCTCGAAAGAAATGCCGTGGCTGGTGTTAGTCCCTAACTGTCCGGTAGCTTCGTACAGGGACAAGTACGATCTCAAGTAATTCTTCTTGTCAAAGTCAGGTTCGAAGGGTCTGGTACACAAGGTCTTAGATCGCGACTAACTTCGATCTTTGACACGTCGAAGTGATGAAACTCGAACGGATTTTGATCATGGGCTCCATTGAAGGCTGAATTCTGGACGATACCAACGATTAAACGTTTGGGTAACTGCCCTTGTAACAGATGATCTTCGATCTTGGATCGGAGTCCAGCAGCAATGGTGAAGGCCTTCACTTCCACGTGTCGTATCGGATACTTGGCGGTCGTTCTGCTCATAGTGTGACTGATGTCGTTTCCCACTTTAGGTAATACTTCTACGCGTCGCACGTAGAGTGTGGCTTCTTGGATTTCGGTTTTGTAACTGACAGCACCAGTCATCAGGTGGAAAGCGGCACTGCTGCGATTCAGTCTCAGGCGGATATCCACTCCGTTCAGCAAATACATGTCTTGCAACCACATGTCCAAATGCAAACTATCCATCAGTTCTAAGCTACGGCTTTTTTTTAAATTTCTTTTGACGTTTGTCGAATCCCTTATTGGTCTAATCGTTATCCACCACCTCATTGAACTTGTCCGCTGTGTCAAGTTTCCATACCACGCAGGCATCCAGATGTGTGTTTTTGGCTTCTTTTCCGTACGTCAAGAGATTTTCCAGGTACGCTTCATCAAGGTAAGTATCCATGCTGCTGCTGACCAGTTTGTAATTCAAATACAAATCCACCTCGCTGAACAAGGAATGCATGAAATTGTTGACGGAAGCTACTGCCTCATCGTCATCTAGCTCGCTAACATCCGTATCGTTCACTTTGACTTTCAAGTACAAGTTATTATTGTTCAGATCAATGTAATCTTCCGGTTGTCCTTTGATTTCAAATTCGATGAGAGCTGAGGCCGTCAAAGAGGAGATGAGATGAACTTCTACCCATTGGGATTCTTGCATCGACATCATAGTGAGTGGCATGGCAAACAGATCCAGTTCTGACTTGGAACAGGCACAAGATTCTCAGTGCATCATTTTTCTTTCTCTATTTGTGATTTAATAATCAAAAGGTCTAAGTCTTGGACGGTTCTTCTTTTCTTAGTCTTTCTAGCTCTGGAGGTATGAAGTCCTCTGGAGGGATGTATTCGTCGTCGTCTCTTTTTGCCTAGTCCTTGCTGTGGCGTCAGGGAAGCAGGAATGCCTGGCTCGTCAGTGTCCGGGGCATTTATAGGAGTTTCGCGTCGACCCAAAACGTCTTTTGCCCGTTTGAAGCAGGACATTTTTACCTGCTCTCAAGAAGGCTTCTTTGTGGTTTTGTTTGTCGATGATGACATTTTGGAGAAATTCTTTGCCTTGCGTCAAGCGGCATCTTTCAAGGCGAGCAATCCACGTGTCAACATCAGTTTCAAAAAGGAGCCACCGAACGAAAAGCAGATTTCAACATATCTCCTAAACCATGTTCTCGCTGTCGAGTGACTCTTTGGTACACAGGATACATGACTTACAAGTCGATAGACAATCGTTTTCGAAAATGGAGTTTCACCGTAACTTTCCCTTTGGTGAATGGAATATTTTGTCCCAAATACCCTTTTATAGTAATGTTGACAGTGTCGAAATACGACTTACTGACGGACAAATAGTGAGGATGTACAAATTCGCGGTGAACGTGATAGGTGTTTCCACCTTCCTCGTCAGCGTTCGTGGCAGAATCCACATTGAAAGGAATGACACGTAGTAACGGCACGTAGGTGTGTCCCACCACGTTGTACTCCACCACATCGGAGTACACAAAAATTAAACTGAGTCCTTGGCTCAGTTCTACCGGGAAACGAAAATACTGACCAAAACTATTGTTGTCGTAAATGACTGATAATTCGTTATTCTTGATCTTATTCAATCTCAACTGAACGTCCCCACCTAAAATGTCAAACAATTCGGGACAAAATGTCATGGTCAATACTTTGCTCTCCGAAAGTTTTATCAGCAAGCGACGAGCTATTTTATGGTACTCGATGGTGACACTTTTCTGACATTCTACAAGGCTTTGCCAAACACTGCCTTGAACATGTCAGCAATCGTGTTCACCAAATGTTGACACCTAAAATAATAGCCTGGGGGAATTATCACGTTAAAGGTCCACTTTTGAGTTTGGGGATTCATTGTTTTATTAGTATATTTTACATTGGCATCCAAGTAATCTTGCACTTGCGAGTCACCAACTTCGACCATAAAAACGTTTTGCTTTTCGACGATGTTTTTGATTTGTGTAGGGTGCATGATTTCCACCAAAGCCACTTCCCAATGGGCTTCGTGATCCTGAGGTAATTTCGACGCGAAGCAGCACAAGGTATTGTGGGGAAACACCTCCATGGAACTGTCACTGGGAAACGTTAAATAATATTGGTTATTCATGATTCCAGAGTTCTGCTGTCCGAGGGGTCGCTGGAGCTCAGAGGAGTGTCTAAAAGAGGATTGTTGTTGGAATGGTGACTGTTGGAAGGGTGACTGACGTTGGACGCAAGGCTCTCGTTGTTCCCGTTAGAGGAGTAATTCAGGGACGGATTGGGAAAAAGGTAATCGATGCAACTGCTCAGTAAAATGGTCCACAATTATTTGTCTCCTTGTTGCAAACTTAAATTGGCAATCGCAGCACCGATGACAAATACACCACAAAGATTTGGCAGACAAATACGATTTGCGTTTTAGGTACACGTTCTCCACACCTCACCCACAAGGGTTGCTTTTGTAGATCTTGCACAGAAGAAATAGATGAAGGAGTGGTCACTGCAGTGGTAGCGGTTGAGGCTGTGTTAAAGGGCATGATGATCACTTCTTTTTATAGTCGATGACCTGCGAAGCGTCGATCCAAGAGTCAAAACTCGGCGGATATCCTCTCCAATGTACTTTCACTTCTTTGACAAGACGTTTTCCCACTTTACGAGTTCTTCGATCGAGAATGCTTTCGATCTCGTACACTTCGTCTTCCTTTTTGGTCACACGTTGTAACTCGGGCAGTTAAAACGTTCCTTTTAACACTTCCCCATTCATATATTCCAATTTATAGACGGTAGGATGACGGCCACGCACTCGTTCAGTGACACGAAACAATTCGGTGGTCCAGTTGTGTAAGTAACCTTTGTCGAAAGTGCGTATGGTTTTGCCAATGAGCACCCAGTCTCCTGCTGCCAACACTCCGCCTTTCTTGGGGACAGTCGGGGACGTACCAAACAGGCGCTCAAAGACGGTCACTTCGTTGTCGGGAGTCACTTCTTGAGGGGGGGGGGGGCACGTCCGATGCTCCGATGGTAAGATTGGTTGTACGCTTGGACTAGGTGCGGTAAGCCGTCGATGCACTTGAGTGTATGTTGATGCGTAAAATATTTCCACATGCATTGAAAAAGTTCCACGATGCTGGCTTTGGTTTCGGGATTCTCGGTGGTGAAGAAATGAATGTCACGTTTCTTTAATTCTTTTTCGAAAGCTTGGTTCAGAAATTCGGTGCCTTTGTTAGTTTGCCATCGAAGAGGGTGTCGACCGCTTTGTTTCAACACCAGTTGGAGGGCTCGCACTAATTCACTGCTCGATTTGGAAATCAATGGCACAACCCAAGCAAATTTGGAAAGGACGTTGATGACACAAAACAAATATATGTGGCCACGATTGTAGGTGGACAAATGAGAGACATCGGCTAAATCGGCTTGCCATTGGTGATCGATACCCTCTACTTGGGTGCGCCTTCTGGAAAATTTTCGTCGAATGGGTTTGTGTAAGGTGTACGTGGCTTGTTCTTGTAACCATCGTTGCACTTGAGGTAAATGGACACTTTACAGTCGGGTTTTGGCAGCACGATACAATTTCTGAACTCCTCCGTATCCCTCAGGATGGGATTGATCGTAGTAAATGCTGGCTAACACCTTCTCCATTTTTTAGTAGGTTATCAACTCTTCACTGATGCTACTCTGGATGGGACCATGGGGTGGTTTGGAAATGGCTTTACGTGTCCCATGTGCCACGGGAGTAGAAGTTGAAGGTGGTGGTGGTGGTGGCGGCGGTAACTGGATGGCTTTGGTCTTCCTTTCGTTTTTCACTTCTGGTTTCCCTTCTTTCTTTTTGAATTCTTTCGACGGGGGAGTGGACATCATCTTTTTAACCCATGCATTAAGTTCTTCTCGTTGGTGTGTAGGGGAAGGAGTCAATAAGGACGCTGAAATCTTACTAGGGATGGGAGCTGCTGACGGTGTTTGAAAGACTTCTCGTGCCTCTTCTTTCTCAGGCATCCGTGGGGCTGCGTCTGTTTTGACGGTTGGGAGGTGGTGGTAGTGGCGGTGATGGACTTTTCATCAGGGTCTTAAAATCATTCAGAGTTGGTAGAGCTGTTTCCTCTAAAGCTTTCTGGTGAATGAGTTTCAGTCGTTGCAACAGTTGACCGTACCGTTGAGATTTTTTCCGTTTCTGACAAATCGCTGCGATCCATCAACGCTTGCAATTCGTGTTGTAACTGTGACATCTCGGTCAAATGAGGATTGGGAGGTAAAAGCGGGGTCAGTTGTTCTTGCCAACGATGGTTTCCATCCATCGTTTGTAGGGTACTAAAGCCAGTTTTCGTCCTTCCATCGGATTTCAATGGCCACGTCTGAGATCTTTTAACTCCAGAGGTCCCTTTTATCGTCTTGGCCCTTTTATCTTGGAGCTATGGCAGGTAAAACACTTCCCAGGAGTTCCATCGTGGGTCCTACTATTGCTTTGGTAAGAAATCCTAACAGGGGGAAAATTCCTCCGCGTTGCACCAACATTATTTTCTTTTGATGAATGGGTAATTTCTTTTGGACCATTTGGCGAAGAAAGTGTCGATGCTTGGCAAAGCATTCTTTCTGGTGTTTAGACAAAGGTATCGTTCCTTTCAAGACATTCAGACAACATTCGCTCACGGTAGCGATGACGTCTTTGGATGCGGTTTGAATGAGTTTTTTTCGCATGGGTGGAGGAGCTTTGGACAGGAGGGACAATATGTCCCAATGTTTGACTAAACGAGGAGGCAGTCCATTCCTTTTCTTTCCTTTCGGGATAGACGAAGGATGTCTTTGGGGAGTGACATCTTTGTTTGTTTCTTGTTTGGTTGGTTTCGGGGCACACACCAAAAATACAATAACGTCGATGACTTGGCACACGGTCTTTAATTAATGTTTTGGAATATCGTTTCGTCAAAAAGGTGACGATCTGTTTTCCAAAATCGCCAAAGAATCCTCCCTTTTGGTTGCTTCTCCTTTTCTTTGGACGACTGCGTCTTTTCGGGGGAGGGGGTGTGACGTCGATGCTTGGCTAAGTGTTTTTTCGGATGACGTGAATGTCCTTTTCGTTTTCCTTTTCCTGTCTGGACAGGAGAACGACGATGGTGAAGGTGTGCACTTCTTTAAGGAGACATCGTTGGTCGTTCAGGAGCACACACACACAAAAATACACTGAAGTCCATGGATTGACACGAGTCCTTTTATCTTATTTTTTAATTTTTGATGAAAGTTTTTGTTCAAAATTTTTGACCATATGTTCTATATTGCCAAAAAATCCTCCCCTTTGTTTGCTTCTCCTTTTCTGGGAGTGACGTCGATGCTTGGCTAAGAGTTCTTTCGGATGACGAGACTGTCGCTTTCTTTTTCCTTTTCCTTTTTGGACACAAGAACGACGATGGGGACGGTGTGCACTACTTTTTAGGGGATATCTTTGGGCGTTCAGGAGCACAAAACACTGATCCCTATCGTTTACCTCAGGTCCTTTTTTATAGTGGAATGCGTCGCCACTGATTGTCTTTAGGTCATATCAACTTGATAACAGGAATCACTCGACTTTGAGGGCTTTACAACGGACTAAATCGGGACAGTTCTTGCTTGCACAAATCCAGTAAATTCTGTAAAATGCCCGATCTCTCTTGGACTTTGAGGGCAGGTACTTTGTGAGCAGCTCCCACTGCCGCTATAATGGATGAGGGTGTCACCGCTGAAGGAGAAGTTCTTGGAGACGCGGGTTTAAATTGTTTCATCAAATGAGGAAGAACATGTGTCAACTCGGGTTTGGCTGGCATCACCAGCAACGAAGAAGTGGAAGAAGCTGAGGCTACTGGAGACGCGGTCACCGTCCCGGCAGGTCGTGGCTTGCGAATGTAAGGTTGTGTCCTGGCTGCAGTACCTCTCTTGCGAGTAGAAGCTGTTTTCTGTGGACTTTTCTTTTACATTTTCTGAGGCTGAGACCTGATCTGGACACCGTTGCTCTTTTTCTTTTTGTTCATGGTACGTTGGGGAGTGGCGTTTTTCTTGGATATGACTTTGGGGGCGGTGGGATCCCATTTTAAGAGGGAGCGAATGATGACACCTCCTAGAGAACCGCTACCTCCACTTTTGGATTTGAGTGTCGATGCGTGGATCGGCCAGGTGCGTCAAGGCGACTTTGGTTCTCTCATAAACGTGTTTGGTTTTATGTGGAATGCGAATGATGCCTTGCAGTAATTGACGTGCTGTCACCGTAAACCATCGTAAGACTTCTTTGAGACTGGCTTCTAAGACACCAGCACGTATTTGTAGATTTTTTTCGCGACTGATGCCGTACAAGGCACGATTCAATTTGACGGGAAGATGAGACTGAAGGGACATCATGTTGACGCTGTGTGAGACAGACCCAAAGTGACCGAGGTTTTTATAGACATTCCTGTTGTTGTTGTTGTTGTTGTTAAGTTGACGACGGGGACGTGTACACGACAGGCCCTCCGTCTTGGCACCAGTGGTGAAACAGATGGGTACAAAATCGCAGATAATCGAGGTTGGTGGGTTTTAAATCCACGAATAAATAAGCGTGTGGTGTTTGAGTGGCATCGTCATAGCCATGAGTCAGCCAAGGTGTTCCTAACTGTTTGGCTAAGACTTGCACTTGAGATTTATATCTATGGCTTTTAAACAAGACCACGTAATGAGCATTGAGACTGATGGTGCGATGGGCTTTACTTTGTTGCAACATATTTTGGGTGATGTAAATGAGATTGGCATTACGATGATGTCCTTTGCGCGTAAACCACAGTTTGATTTCTTCTTCGTCTTCTCCAAACATGTCGTCGAATATGACCAGATGTGTTTGACAGGGGTCAGACACGATCCCGTCATCTTCGCGAGGTATGCCTTCCACAAACACAATGGAATCGCCTTGACTTTCTCGCAGAAGGCTGTACGCCGATTGCCACTCTTTGTTAACACCACACGATTCGTTGAGGTGGACGATCTACCAAATGATGTTTATGTTTGATCAAACGTTTGACAAATTCGGTTTTGCCTGAAGCTTTGGGTCCGGCAATTAATATGTTAAAGGGATGGCGAAGATACAAAGCCTTCCAACTGGCACGATCTAATTTTTCGTCGATGACTTTGAAAGTGGAGGAAGATGGAGCACAGACAGTAGAGGTAGCCATAGTAGTGTTGGGAATATCACTTTTTCACACGAAAACAAACAAGACAAGAGATTTTATACCATTTCAGGACACGTTTATTGCAATCTTTAAATATGAACAACACGAAAGACAAAGATACATAAAAGCCAAATGGTTACGTACGTGTATAAAAGACACATCAAAACGATCAAAGTGAAATATACACAAGTCCCTGTACAACATATTTGGTGACGAAGGTGTGGTGTCGTAGGGACAGTGTGTAATGTTCTCAGAGTCTCTACACTTGGCACAGCACACAGGTGTCCTCCCGGAATGGTCTTTCATGGATGTCGATGACAGTCCTGTCCTGAAGAGAGTGGTTTTCCTCGGTGACGGGTTCTTCTTCTGGTACTGATACTAACATAGGCTTTAAAAGTTACTTTTCTTTACTAAACGTTTGAAGTCAAAATCACAAGTCTTGGGCATAGTGTGCCACTTGTTTTCTCCAAGCCTCGAAGCCCAAACTTTTCCAGTCACGTACATCTTTCCAGTGAGGATGTAAGTCACAAGCTACACACACATCGTCGTACACATATTCAGTACCTAAAACTTGACGAATCTTTTTTTCCGGTAGAGGCCGAGAAGTATCGAAATGAAAGCGCAAGGCTTTTAACAGAATGAGTCTCTCGTGTACATTTAAAGGGACCACTTTCATGTTTAGGGTGGTATGTACTGTTCGTAAAGAGTCCACAAGGAATCGGCTGGTAATCGAAATCCCAGAAACCAATTCACTAAGATACACACCACATGTCGACCCCAAATCAATGAACTCAGTTCTTGTAAAATGCGATGGTAATCCTCCACCGTTTGAATACTGTCATTGATTTCCTTCCACGAATCACGAATGATAAAGGTCGTGGCATGGTAGTCCGTTTTTATACCCCCTTTTTGTCGGAGGTAATAAGTGTGCTTTTTACACAGAACTAATCGTATTCCAGTAGCGAATCCAAATTTTTAGTCACTAGTCACACTACACACCGCACAGAATTTTCCTCCACAGACAAAATTTTATAGCGTAAAAGATTTTGGTAATCCTCTAACTCTTCCTCTGGAATTCGTTGTAGTATGGCTAACCTGTAAGAAGTTGGATGAGTAGCAACCAATGTCTTCTGGTCCTCGTCCAGTTCAACAATGTCTGACCACTGGAACGCTTTCACATGAATCAATCCTCTTATAGCATTTAGATACCAGTGGTTCAAACATCGGTGACGTAACGGATGCAATTGTTATTTGGATTTCACTTGTATTTTGACCAACTCTCGCTAAATGCATTCTCTCAACTCCAATGGCAAACGAAGAATGTTCTCTTGTAAAGAATCCATGACCTATTCAACCAGTGTTTATACCCACGTTGAGGGTCACTTTCAATTGTCCTTATTTTATTCAAAAACTTCTCCTAGAGCGAAAGTGACGGACGTAGTGAGTAATTTCTGACAACAGCCATTCAGGGTAACGGTCAAGAATGGTAATAAAGTATTCTTATGTAAACGGTCTAAAGCGAAATAATCGGATGAACGCAGACTTGATCCAGAGAAATCTGACTTGTTTGTTGACTATTGTCGATTTCCTCTTGTGAATTTCTCGACATAAAAGTTCCTAAGTCACCAATTGTGATTTTGCTCTGGCAAGTCTCTGCCAAATTTCTTTGTAGATCATCTCTTGCAATTTGTTTGGTAATCTTTGAATATTGTTTTTTAAATGGGGTTTAAATACTTGTGTAGATGTTATCCAGCGTTTGACTCCTACCCAAGCTAGGCTTCATAAACGACATGGTCTGCCACTTGAATGACTTGGTCCCACTAAAGGTAGGTAGTGACAGTGCGGAGACCATCGAACATGTTTCAAGTAAGCGGAATCTTTCTGTTCCCACTGGTGAAGAGACACGCCGCAAGTGAAGCACTTCACTTTATCCCCTACGCCCAAGTAGATAAATCAGGCTCTGGCTAATTCATCAGAAGTAGGTCCTCCCAGATATTTTGGCCATTTTCCTCAGAAAGTTTGAAATCGACTTCCAAAGTCGCAGTATTCAGGGAAACGCACAGGGAACGAATATTCGTCTTTAACAGGTTCATTTCAATGACGGTACGGTGAAATCCGCAGGAATTTACTTAGGGTTGGATGACATCCGTAGGGAGGTAGACGCATGGTCTCGCGTGGAGGATGACATTGACTATGAAAACCAGTAAAGTGAAATGTGTACGATAAATAGTTGCATCGCTTTCGCATCCGTCGGGTTTGACACGCACAGCATCACTTTCCATGGTATGTGTAGTGGTAGCAGTAGTCATAGCAAAATTCCCATGATGTGATACTGAATCGCTGGGGTCACATTGTACGGCATCCCTGCCATCGCAAGGCACAGCATCGCACTCGAGTTTCCTCTCGCTTGATACGTGCTGTTTGAAAGTATTGATCATTCTCGCTTGGTGTTGGTAGTTACAATGAACTATCGGTCTTGGACGTTGTCCCTTTTTATATGCTGACCAATATCAGTGTCCTTACGGTAAAGTGAAGTGGTTGCGAAGCCGAACTTTCTTTTGGTACACGATTTGATAGACTTTTTTCAAGGGCCGACTGACGATTTGGTGTTTGGGTAACGTACAATCTTTCCATCCTGTCCAGACTGCAAAGGCTTCTTTTAATACACCAAAGTTCACCACTCGACCGGTGCGATAATTGAGAGTCAATCCTTTCACGTTACACTCAGTGTGCACTTCTCCTTGTGGGTCTCGGTGTTTGTAGCCGTAATTTTTAGGACCGCCACTAGTAAAACTTAGAATCTTCTCTTTGGGGTGCTCGTCCGTCCAGGCTCCTCAACGGTTTCCTTCGATGTCAGGGTATCGGTGACCCAGGCGATCGATGTAGATGCAGCTGTCCGTGTCAAAATATAGTACACGATCTCCTAGTTGGTGTAAGCTTTGTACAATTCTAAGCGAGCATGGACTGTCACGTAAGCTGCAATGATGACATTTCCAAATTCGTCGGCTTCTACAAAGTCTTGTTCTTCTTCATAATTGATTAAGATCAAGTCCTCACGAACGACGTGCACGTGTTTCATGTATTTGGTTTTGTCGTGAATCAATTAGAAGTAGCGGGAAGGTTCTCTCAAATACTCGGTCTTGGGTAAACACGGTCGTTGCACCATTTTGCCTCACAAACAATTCAACATCACTTTGGCAAACGATCGCCTTACTTCGTTTATCTCGATGTGGTCTAAAGTGATACATTCCTGTTCCTAGTATTTCTCTTTGAATTTCTTTTGGTCTTCGGGAGTGTAGCACCAGGAATGATAGCCACTGGCTTCTTGTTTCAGTTTCAAAAAGGCATCCACCTACTCTGTGAAAATGCCTTTCTGAGTCTCGTCGCCCTTGTGGTATTTTTATGTCTTGGGAAAGTGGTAAATTTCGTACACTTCTAACAGTTGGTATCCCAAGTCCAGAGCTTTAAACAATTCCACGTGGTCCCACGTTCCCGTCAAGGCGCGTTCTTCCTGGGTGTACTGACAAGGTTGGTATTGGTTGCACGTTTCGGCACAAGTACGGCACAAGGGAAACATATGTTTTATTTGGCAATGGTGAGGTAAAACGGGATGGTACCAGTCCGTGGGAGGCAAGACTTTGCACTTAATCCTTCGTATTGTCGAATGTTGTCCAGGTCGATGTCTTCCATCAGCAATTCGGGTGCCCTGCGGGAAAGTGACAATATTTGCACACGTAAGGATACAACGAGCACACGTCCAAGTATTTGATTTCTTCTCCTTTCTCCTCGTCGGCTTGGTATAGCAAACAGGTGGCGTTCGTCCGTCCTCCATACAAACTGTCCCTCGGGTTCAGTGGGTCCACCAGCTTGTAACTTTCCACGATGCGTTTAAACTCGGGATCGGTTTTCAAACGGTGATCGTACTTGTGTTCCCACATTTCCACGACTTGGTATCCTTGCTCTTCTAACTTCAAACGCCGGTGACAAGTGGCCCCGTACAAGACTTCCATGGTCCGTTGTAAAAACTGATTTTTAGTGTCACGTTGATGGTAACAGATGGAACATCCGTGAAATAAGCACCCGCTAAACTCGTATACGATCTTGGGGTTTTCTAAGTCCCAACCATCCACCGAATACGTTCCGATGGTCTTTTCGCCTCCTCCGCTGCGGGCGTGTTGGATCCATTTGTCTTCCTTGTCGCATAGGTAATGTAGCCAGCGTTGGGCATTTACCGAATATTGACATTTGACAAAGTTTGTCGTTTGAGGGCTTAGGACAGCCAGGGTGTTTTTGGGCATGAATCGTTGACGTTACACTAAGAAACGCGCTTTGGCAATCGCGCATGCTTTTTTCAAAGGATCGATCCCTCCGTGCTCCATGAACAGCTCTCGAAATTTTCCACAACAACGCCGTAAAATGTCTACGTCGGAACAACAATACTTTAACATTTCTTCCTGAAAGTCGAAAACGTTCAAGGCGTGAGTGTGGTACCAAGCGTAGAAAGCTTCACGTTGTTCGGTACGCATGTTGTCGGGGTCGTAGTAGTGAGCCTCAGGCAAAAGGGATAGTACGGCATGTTGATTTCAGTAATAACTGTATCCCAGGAATCCGGTGATACTGGTAAGGGCATCGAGATGTCCATCTTGACAATAGACGTAAATGTATTTTCCGTTTTCGATATCTTTGTCTCGAAACAACAGAGGTCCGCGCGCTTCTTGAGTGTGCACTTTCAAGGTGTGGAGTGGAGCCAAGTGGTCTTGCAATTTTTGCATTTCAGGAATACCACAGGGTGTGCCTTGGATAGCTCCGCTTGCTGTAACAGGTGTTCTGCTTCACTTCGTTGTTTGCCTCGGTCGGATTGTCGAATGTTCACCCAGGTTCTTTTTCATTCTGCAATGTCGTTCTTGTCGGCATATGTTCGTCCCACCACGATGGCACGGGCTAAACACATCTGGTCTTGAGGGTTGTTAACTCGGACGAGGCTCTTTTTGGTGCTGAAAAGGTCGTCTACCAATAACACCTTTTTGCGTTGTCCGGACCCTTGAGGAAGAGAAACGTGGGTCGTGAACAGTGTCGCTTTTCCGTCGGTGATGTGAAACTTGTCGTTGGATTGTTGCACGTATTGAATCTTGTCGATGACTTTGGAAGGTGTCAATTCTGCTGGGCTGCTAAACTCGATCCAAACGGGTGAATTGAAAGTGTCGTGATGAATGGAAAGTCTCAAGCGATCGTCTTCTTTGGCTTTACATTGCCGTGTCAGTATTGTTAACGAAGAATCCAACACATCGGTGATGAACCCTTCTGCTTTCTCCAACGGTACGTCGGACTTGAAATCTGTAAGCTTCACCGTGTACGTGTAGGGTGTGGTTCTAAATTTTCGGGAGGAGCGTTTGTCCGTTTCTCGAATGTGGTAGTACTTTTCAGGGTTTAGTGGTGGTAGTGAAATTTGGTTTGTTGTAGACTCTCTGGGTCTGGATTTTGGTTCGCTCATGTCATCTTCAAAATTACTGGCATAGATTTGAGCCAAGACTTCAGCTACTGTGCGAGGCGATAAGTCACGTTTCCGTCTCTTACTTTTTTCTCCTTCTTCACGAAATGATGCGATCGTTTCCTCTTGACTGCAAACGGTCAAACGACTGCATTTGAAACGCCATGGTCACCTATACATTCATGTCGGACGAGTGTATATATAAAGGGCCAGTGCCTTCCCTTCCAGTATTCATTTCACTCTCAAGCCTACCAGAACGATGGAAGAGCCCACACAGATTGAACTTCTGATTAGAGCTTTGCGAGGTGTCATACGAAAGTTTTCTTCAGACAAGCCGATGGACAGCTCCCCCTCCTTTCGAGATGAAAGTCAAGATACTTGCTATATTTGTCAGAAGAAAGGGCATTAGTCTTCAGAATGTCCAGACCGTCAAAAACGCAAGACAGGTGTCAGAAGAGGCAAAAGTCAAGATACCTGTTATCATTGTCAAGAGAAACCACAGTGGTCTTCATACTGCCCTAAGAAACAAGAGGAGCAGGAGGAAGAGGTGGATTCCGAAGAGGAAGAAGAAGACTTGCCCTCGGCAAAGGATGAACCCCAACACGTACAGAAAGAGAAGGAAACAAGATGAGAATAAAGTGAGGAAGAAGAGGAGGAAAAACCTGTGGAAGTGAAGAAATTAAAAAAACAGAAAGAGTGAACAAACACAGAGAAGAAGTCTATGAACTTTTTAAAATATTGTGTTGTGAATTAGATTGTAAATTTGTACCAGAATAGGTCAGACAGAAAAACGTAAGTGTCCCCTGGTTTTGATTTTCAGAATAAGGGCCTACACTCATGCAATCACACACGTACATCATGGGGTAAAAAAGAAATTTTTGAATTTAAATTGATTTTGGCAAAATGAATACTATCTCTTTTCGAAAGTAGTGGGTGGCCCTGAAAAGGGCCGTAGGGTGTTTGTTTTAAAACAAAAACTCAGGAACGAGAAGCAATCAGCTTTAACTGCCTTAAGCCTTTGCCACGGCCAAGGCCTACTTCTGGACCTGCTCCTGTCGATGATTTGGTAGAAATCACTGGGTGGGTATCTCAGACGTAGTAAGTGTGTGAACGGGGTTAGGCTGTTTGGCTCGGAAAGGTCTTTTTCTCTTGGGTGGTAATAAAGAAGTCTGATACATTTGCTTCAGGCTCCTTAACTCTGCCAAAATTTCCAAGAGTACCGTCACCGTTTGAGTTTCATTGTTCTCCTTCTCTCCTAGACCTTGTTTCTTCTCTGCTGCTTCTTCTTCTTCCTGTCGTTTCCTTCTTGCTTCTTCTTCTTCTCGCTGTTGCTGCTGAAGGAGAAAAGCTGGTTCTGCTTCTTTCTGCTGTTGCAAAAATTTCTCCAATTCGTCTTTCTGTCTCTTTTTAAAATCGTCGACGTGTGGTAAAGGAGGAGAAGGTGGCGAAGGTGCTGGTACCGGAACAAATTCTTCCAAAGAAGAGAGAAAATCCATAAATCCCAATTAAAGTCGACCTCTTCTGGAAGTAGACCTGTGTTGACTTTGGTAGCCACTGCTATACCATCGCTTCTCGTCTCCATGGCCGGTGCACTCCAATTCATCGTCTTCTTATTTTCCTTCATGTTTTAAAAACAATGTCGCATCGATTCACTGCGCAGAGATGCTAGCGCACCTATATAGGGAATGTGACGCCACAGGTATCTCTCTTCGGATTGCAAGACAGACTCCACGCTGTGACTGAATTTTGTAATGCGTATTTGGATTGGTGAAAAATCTCAATCCGTTTTGATCCTCTCTTTCACTATAAATATCCGCGGTTCACTTCATTCCCTTCACCTGTCCTCGTCACAAGATGTTAACAAACGTAGAATTATCTACTCTCGTATCGTCGATGCTGTTCCGTACAGACTTACCCATGTATGTTAAATCATCATGGGCCATTACCCAGATCACCGAAACAGCACTTTGGAAACGAAAGATCTATGTGGAGAGACAAGGTGTCTGAAGCGAGTCCTCATCTAAGGTCCAGAAGTCAGACGAAGTTTGAGGAAGAGAAGAAGATCTGTGCGATGCCTAGTATGTCAACGAAATGGTGCTAACAAAAAACAACCGAAGGCCCTTTTCAGGGCCACTTCATTGCCTCGAAAAGATATTTATTCTCTTTGCCATTGATGTGTATCTTTGTTTGTCTCTGTCTATGTCTATGTCTCTATACCTGTTTATATGTCTATGTCTCTACTGTATGCATTTGCCCCTACTTAGAGTAGCGCGTATTCAGGTCAGCCATTTGCCACATTGTTGCCAGTACCGTGACGTCACCCTACCTGTTCCATTCCTATTGACCCTAGACAGGCCCAATCCATTGTCGCTACGCATTCCCTATGTTAAATTTCCCATGTTAAATTCCCATAGACACCAAAGTGCCGCTACACCTTTTTGACTGGATTTTCCATAGACCCTATTTCGCCACCCTTCACTACTAAGGTCATTAAGTACTTTCAAAATGACAGTTTTGGTACTGTGGTGAGTTCGATGTTCGGACTGTAAATTGCTAAAAGGGCTATTTAAATTCAAATTTAAATTTAAATTTAGACAATTGTTTGGACACAACAACTTTTTCTAAGTTTTTGACGTGAATATGAGGTTAGAAACAGCAGTACTTTTTTGAATTGTTAGGGTCAAGAGTTGTTTTTTTTTTCAAACAACAGCTTTACAATAGAAGGTTTAAAAATGATGGGGCTTACCCAGATAAGAGAGAGGTATAAGCAACAACGGCTAGTGAAATAAATATTGAATCGAAGCACTCCAACAACATTGATATCAGAATCGGATGAAGTTTACGTGACTTTGGTGCGCTCTGTGTCAATAATATACATAAGAAATCCATAGATACATGCTCACACGATGTTAAAAGTTGCTTTGAGTCTATTGAAATTGTATTAAGATGCTCTCTAATGGTTTGCACTTTGTCACGGAAAAAAGTTGCAAACAGTTGCAGAAGGTTGACTGGAGAGAAGGTCGTTGGAAGTGGTGTATATTTGTTTCTTGATATTAGCTTCTTAGAAATATCGAAGAGTTCTTTGCTATTGTTAAGGGGAAACTGATTCTGTACACCTCATTCTCAATTCAACACTAACCCAGGTAAAAAATGGTTTTGCATCCAAATTTTTGATGAATACTCACACTTATAACATGGATAATGGGGAAACATAATATATAAAAGACTGTTTTGCAGAATGCTGGACATCACATAATATGCTTTCTAATTTAATCGTAGACAGGGATCTGCATATGTCCAAAAATAAATAGATTTTATTGTACCTTTGATTGTATGCACCCACCCCAACAATATCGGACAGAGTCTACAGTATGATTGACGTCTGTTGGCCTATAATAATAACTACACTTTGATTTTTTAAAGTGTTCAATATTTAGTAAAATTTGTAAAATATTCTTATTGCTCATTTTACTCGTGTGATTTGCAAAATTTTGGATGCCAAGCAATCTTTGAAAACTATAATTTTAAAATCAAAATCGCCTATCGACTCAGAGAATTACGTGTTAGGAAATAATATTGAAGTAGACGTGGAAACAGAAAAACTTCGACAAGTGATCAGTTTAATATAGACAAATTTACACTTTAGACAAGTTGATATTGGGCGAGATGGAAGTAGCCAACTTGGGCCAAAACGAATGTGGTAGATACACCCGCTTCTCAGCACGAGCCAATAGAGGCATAGTTGGCCAATTTGAGACAAGTTTCTACAGTGTTATCAGTTATATTTAGTGCAATTTGTGTGTGTGTGTGTGTGTGTGTGTGTGTGTGTGTGTGTGTGTGTGTGTGGTCAAGAAATCACCCGGTTAGTTGGTTTGATATATCATTCATCGATTTGTCGTTCTGACATTTAGCACCATCATTTATTTTAATCGATATCTAGAAGACAGTAAATGAAACATGATATACATATGAAAGATCCTGATATGAACCCATAACAGTTGATAGTTTCAAAATGTTTCCGGGAAGGAGTTTGAACCAACCTTGTACATTGATGGTTCGTCTTGAGACCAAATCGTGTTTTTGAATAATCTTTGAAAACATTGATTCTAACCAGACATACTTTGTTTGTATCCGTGGGTGCAACCTAACATTTTCCCAGCGGTCTCACAAATGCTCTAATATGTCAACAACGTCATTTGTAGCCTATAAATCACATTTCTAAATTAGGAAAAGTGAAACTGATAATGACAATTGATTTTTAATTTAAAGAATATGCATTATCATAAATGAAAACATTAGCCATGTTTCACAATCGCTTTTGTTAAAGTCATGCATGTCAGTTCCTCATGCAACACTTGACACCAGCTGGGTTCATACATTGGATCCTTTGAATTAATTAAAACAAAACAAAACAACTTATAAGCAAATGTGTTCCAGTGTAAATTCAAGTCTCAAGATAGATTGAATTCAATGATTATTGTAATGGATGTCGTTTAATGTATGACATTACAGCCATGAGTTGTGAACTAATTTGCACCATCATTACCTGATCGATGCCGAAAGAACTGTACAATGACATCATCAATGTTACTTCAGTAATGAGCAACTTTGTCGTCACTTTATTTTATATGGCTGGATTCAATATACTAAAACAGAGGGTAACCGCATCCTCTGTCAACTGGGATATTTGTTGATAATTTAATACGTCACTACGGAACAAGTCTTTTAAAATTAGTTTCCTCCGCAATCGCGTCAACCAGAATTTACTAAGTCCAGTATTATTAATCATTCGTACGTGGGCCAAAATATATCGCTATTGCCATCGGATATAGTTCTCTCACTTATCTAAGTATACCTTTAATGTGATTTGAAACAAGAAATAAAAGAATTCATATCACGTAATCCAAAGACAAAATTCATGATAGTAAACTATTTCTCTTACAAGCATTAGTGCTATCACGTGATGAACCTGTTCTCTTAAAAACGCCATATCATCAATCTAAATAAAGAATAAATATGAGGATATTCTGTCTACTTCAGTATCATGACATTATGCTCACTTTATTTTATCTGACAAATTTTATATGTGAATACAAGTAGGACAACACCATTGGGCAATTGAGATATTTTTGTGGAATTCCAATTTATGATTTCAGAACTGAATTTACTGACTAGCGTTTCTCCAGTCGCCTAAGTCAGTAGTGTTACGAAAAGAGCAATAACCAACAAGTTTAGGAAAATTCAACAAATAATTTATTTCAATTAAATACAAAAGTGAAAATATAAAAAGATCTTACAGTAGTAGGAATTAAATCCCAAATAGTCCTAAATTTTATATCATAATTCTATACAAGTATAGAGTATTCCATATGAATTTCAGTGGTGTTTAGAATGAAATCCAATCTTGAATGTGCTGATATGCCTGTAACCTTCAATGTGCTAATGTGCCAATAGTCTCGATGAATCACAATGATATAATCCATAATGTCCTTGAATGAATTCATAATAATTCTAAAATAGTGATTTAGTCCTAAAGTCAAGAAGCACTTTGTAATTCCAATAAATAATTTAATTAATAAATCCTCTCAAATTATAAACACAACTTAAAGACTGATTTCACTACAGATGCTAACACAGGAATAAATAATTTTAATATAAACAACCTTAATATTAAAACATAACACACAATACCAGAAACAGGATGCGGGTCAAAAGTTCATGTCTAGAAAATTCTAAGTTGTAAACAAGGTCAGGTACTACATTGTAATAGCCATCCTTCAGAAATCAGTTACTCCATATAATTCCCAAGGCGGAAACCAATGTTCTGAATTCAGATCCAAGTAACAATGTTTAAGAAAAATGACATTAGTTAGGTATTCCCAAACTCTTTCCCTAATATATGTGCAAAGTTCAATCACACAATGCAAATTAAATATAAATAATAGTAGTCAACAGTCCAGTTCTATAGCCACAAATAGTCAGTTCAACAAATATCTATACTGGCATTGGGTGTAGTCAATACAATTATATTGGTACATGTATACATGTTTGTGTCGACGGAATCGGCGTGGAATTAGATTCACATTTCGCGCATATCTTTGCCCTGCTTTTGAAATGTCTTGAGCGAAATTTATGTAGAATAACATTTAATAGAAACCAAAAAAAAAAAAAATTCATGTAAGTTGACCATGTATTGAACCGTTTTGATTCTCTTTAATTTTAATCATGATATTTCGATAAGCACTTTGAACACCTGATAAGTTTCAAACGTTATCCTTTAAGAATTTTTCTAGAAGGACTGATCTTATTCTCTTTTACTTTTCAGGTTTATCCTACCTTGGTAGGGTATGTGACAGGTTCAAGAAGGTATCGATCATCGAGTCACGTGATTATTTTTTGACAGTGAAGACAGCAGCACACGAACTTGGACACAAGTAAGTTTATTCGCGACGTCCGATTGCCCCCAGCATTTGCATCCACCCGCTTAAATCTTACAATGACCTGCGTTGGCTGTCTGATTTCCACATGCAGAACTCTTAGTGGCCACTTATCCATGACCGGTGATTTCTTCCGAACTTTTTCCAGTTTCCAATATTTCAAGCACCAGATAGCAGCATCATTCTGGCTATCAAGAATATTTACTGTAAGGCATGAGATCAATTTGACTGTATGTTGTTGTTTTGCTACAACTATAATCATTTTATTGAAATAATCTATGTAAAATGTGTGCCCGGAGTATTAGAAACATTTTTCCCGTTTTGCTCTGGAAATTTTATTAGGCGATAGTGAACTGACACTAGACGCGCTGAGAACAGAGATCAATCCAAGTTTCGATTGGCAAAGCTACACTCTATTTTGTGATGTATATTTAATGTGTATTATTTTGTTGGCTTTTCTTAATGATTGGATGCTATATACATTTGTATTTTCTACTTGATCTTGTCCAGAATCACGTTCACTGGGTACCTGACTAGGGATTTAGATTTTGTACACAACATAATACATAGCCAATATTTCTCTATGAGTGTGGATTAAATATTAGGATTATTATCAATATAAACATGTTAGTATTAGAGTGGGGTACTTTAGAACCAAAAATTATAGAAGGAACACACCCCTGGGACAGTTTAGACCCAAATGGGAATTTAACATAGGTTTTGGACTGTCTAGACCCATGGATTTTGGACTGGTCTAGAACTATGGGTTTGGGACTGTTTAAACCCAAACGGGAATGGAATGGAACAGAGTGTCTAGCCTCAAAGGGTTTATATAAGGGACTATCTAGCCTCAAGGGGGACATCGAATAAGGTGAGCCTGTATAGGGACAATGGGAATTTAACATGGTGGGACTATCTGGGGAACTAGATAGGAATTGAACATGGATGGGACTGTATAGCGACAAGGAGAATTGGATAGGGTGCCGTGACGGTACTGGACACTGGGGAAACAATGGCTACAATGTTGCAAGTGGCTGACTTCAATCGAGCGGAGTAGTTAGGAACAGTGTTGCAAGTGGCTTACCTGAATATGAGATACTCTAGGGACAAGGAACAAACAGAGACATAGACAGGGTTAGAGATATGGTTAGAGACATAGACACAGACATACATAGATTTATCGACATAAATCTATCACACTAACACACTATACAGACAATGGGAGATTTAACATGGTTGGGCTACTTTACGGACAAGGGAAATTTAACATGGGTGGGACCATACACGGACAAGGGGAAATTTAACATAGGTGGACTACTAAACGGACAAAGGGAAATTTAAGATGAGTAGGACTGTCTAGGGTTAATGGGAATTGAACATGGGACTATCTAGGGACAATGGGACCTTGAACATGGATGGGCCTGTCTAGGGACAATGGGGAAATTGTATAGGGCCTGCCTAGGGAAAAGTGTGGTAGAGGGCCGAGCATAACCGAGACAGACATATACAAATACAAACCCGAGATTTATTTATAAAGCATTACCTAGACCTAATATTATGTTGGCGGTGTTCATACATTTGCATAATTGCAATGATGCTATAAGTAGCTATAATCAAGGAAAGACCAAAGCCGAAATGGATGTGACTAAAAGTAACGCTAAAATTACGAAATTGTCCCAGAATTTAACGGGGACTAAACATATCCCTGAACATTATGTTACATTAGTTCAGACTAAAATGGATAAACCTAATAACTATATATAACCTCAACTTGTGAGACGATCCTGTTTAAAAACCGTAGTATCTATCTATAGCTACAAACTGTGAAAATTCCTATTAAAAATCCCAAGTCTATATTGATTGCTTCTAAATTTCTAGCTTCAATGATGTCGCTATACTGGACACTAGGGGACAAATGGCAACACTGTTGCAAGTGACTGACCTGAATACGCGCTACTGTAGGTAGGTAGGCAGGTGAAATGAATTAAATAGGGACAAAGGGAGTTTTATAAGGACAAAGACCAATACACACACAAACACACACACCCACACACACCAACGGTATGTGTCAGCATAAATTATAAACGAAGAAAATGAAATCTCACAAAATAGACTAATCCTTATACCACAAAATACTATCCATCACATTAATTATACCATTCAACACCCCCTAAGCATACTATCCCAAAAGTCTTGTGTTTTAGTTCAGAATGTAAACGAAGAAGATGAAATCTCACAAAATAGACTAACCCTTACAACACAAAAAATACCATCCATCACATTAATTATACCATTTAACAACCCATAAACACACTATCCAAAGCGCCTTAGTGTTGATGAATAATTTCAATCTCACACTAGGCAAGTCAGAAAATTTATTTTAAAAAAAAACGCTAGTATCTATTCATGGTCACAACGTGTGGAAATTCCTATTGTAAAATGCTGGTATCTATTTATAACTACGTGTTATAGCAATGGGTTAAGATACATGATAACTATGGGGATTTTAATTCTTCCGTTAACCTTAATGTATCTCTTGCGTATCTGTATGCAGTTATATGGTATATTTAGTGTGTGTATCTAGTGTGTCACTAAGAGTGTGTCTTTAATGTATCTTTATGAATCTCTTTCTTATGAAGATAATTCTCATCTCCAGACAAGTTTGCTTAGTATTGACTGACTATAGTAAATTCTGTTGTTACGACCATGTAGTTTAATTACTTGTGTGTTAAACTTGAATTCATTTCATTTCATTTTTGTATCATTATATTTTATTATGATGATTATTATGTTCACGGGATCTAATATTTTTGAGAGAAACATCGTGTTTATTTAGAACGTAAATATGACTCTCGGCTTTCGTAAGTTTTTTTTTAGATTGCCGGGTGGATAAACAGCCGGCATAAACGATTGGTTGTGGCCAAGGTCATTTCTAAGCATACGTGTTTACATCTTGTACTGCGATTGTTAGATGATGAAATAACCACGCGTTCTTCGTGCGTGTGCATGAAATGACGTCTTAGGTCGGTTTTTAAACACATAGGATCCTATAAAATAGTCAGAGTCGTCCTTATACTTTGAGAAGAAGGTATTATTTTTCTTGTGCTGGAAAAGAGTTTATTTTTCTTTACATCTTTAGAGCTCGAGATGTGTATTGTTATAGATGACAGTTATAGGAGTTCATCTACTTTTTAAATAATAATTTATTTTCCCTGGAGAACTACACAAGTGGTTTAGGACAAAGACATTCAGTGAAATTCACTCTAAACTGGAACAGTACAGTACAAATTGTGGTTCAACGTGAAATTCTGGACATTTGTGTAAAAACTTCATCTGACGTCATCGTCCTCCACCTTGGAACGTCATCAAAATTCGAACCTGGATTGAGTTAATATTATTTAGTGATAGGACTTGTATTTTTTCAGTACTAGGATAAATGTTTAGATTTTCTTCACAAACCGTAAGTCCTATTTCATATTTTCACCTTTTCACCGTGTTTTCTAGGGAAATAAATTATTTTTGTTAAAACTTACAAAGCTTGTTGTCTTCACTCTTTTCTTTTGTTACTTTTGAGCGAGACGATACGTACCATAAAGAAAATTGGGGGCTCGTCCGGGATATTTGAATGTGGTTAAATATTTCAGAAATTTTTTTTTTGAAATTTAAATTCCCCATGTTTTAAAATCCCAAGTTCTATTTGATATTTTACTTGAAATTTTTAGTGAAAACAACAGGCTTTCATTCACAATGTCATCAAAAGTGGAAATATTTCTTTCTAATCCAACTCAGGAGCAGTTGGATAGTCTGAAGAAGGATGAGTTGCTTGAACTTGCCAGGAAGTAGGAACTTTCCGAAGCAAAACTTTCCTTGACAAAACAAGAAATTAAAAATATTTTGATTCAATGTTTGGTAGGGAAGAATATTTTTGACAAAAGTGTTTTGGCATCAGTCAGTAAGTTTCTGACAGACACTGACATTAAGGTAATGGAACTAAAGATGAAATACAAGATAGAAATAGAGTTGAGGAAGCTCGAGTTTCAGAAAAATAAAGAAAAAGAACAAATGCAAATGGAATTACAAAAAGAACAAATCAAATTACAATTTGAAGAGAATGAGAAAGAGAGACAGGAAATAGAGAAAGATAAACAATTACAATTTGAAGAGAAGGCGAAAGAGAGACAGGTGGAGTTACAGAAAGAAAAATTGCAATTGGAGTTACAAAAAGAACAAATGCAATTAGAAGAAAGAGAGAGAGAGACAGGTGCAAATACAAATTAGAATGAAAGAATTAGAGCTGGCAAGTGAAAAGCACGATTCCACTTCACATACAAATTCAAAGTTTGACTTTGTAGGAAATATTAAGTTAGTGCCCCCTTTTCGTGAAAGGGAAGTAGACAAATATTTTATTCATTTTGAAAGAGTTGCTGAAATTTGAAATGGCCATAGGAGTATTGGACTCAAGTATTGCAAAGTGTACTTTATGGCAAGTCCTGAGATGTCTATATATCCCAGTCAGTACATCAAAGTTCTGACTTTCATTTGGTTAAGGAATGCATTTTGAAGGATTACGAGTTAGTCTCTGAGGTTTATCAGCAAAAATTCAGAAAATATAAAAAGACTCAAGACACACTTATGTTGAATTTGCTCGAGAAAAAGAACAGTTGTTCAAGACATGGTGCTTAGCTGAGAAAATTGAACATAATTATGAAAGTCTCGAACAACTTGTATTACTTGAAGAGTTCAAGAACTATGTTTCTAGTAATGTCCAAACTTATCTTGAAGATCATGAGGTCAAAACCTTAGAAAATGCTGCTTTTGCTACTGATAAGTATTCCTTAACTCATAAAGTTCCGGGGGTAAGCAAATCTTTCACTCAGCGTTCTACTGATAGAAAGGTATTTCAGCCAAATACGACTCCTCCTAAAACACAGTCTGGCACAAATTCTAAAAATCAAGCTTCTGATAAACTTGATTCTAAATCCTTGTCTATTTCTAAGTGTACCTATTGCAAGGTAAAAGGACACGTCATTTCTGATTGCTTCAAATTGAAATACAGGCATCAGAATCAAGAGAGACCTATCCCAAATGCTCTTTTCCAAGAGGTCAAGGTCACGGTCATGTATTGAAAAAAATACATTTGTTGGGTCTCAAAAACCCCAGTCTGATTGTATTATGGAGAATTATGAACCATTCATGTCGAAGGGTTCTATATCACTCTTGGGTGATTTGGTCAATCCTATCCCTATTAAAATTTTAAGGGATACAGGAGCTTGTGAGAGTCTCTCATTGTCAGATATTTTGCCTTTTTCTGAGAAGTCCTGTTCTAATGAGAGTGTTCTCATTCAGGGAGTAGAGTGCGGCTTTGTTAATCTTCCTCTCCATTCTGTAAATTTGTCATCAGACTTAGTTTCAGGACATGTAACAGTCGTTATAGTGTCTTCTTTACCCGTTGAGGGCATTCATTTGTTACTAGGCAACGATCTAGCTGGAGACAAGGTTGTGGTTAATCCACTTGTAACTGACAAGCCTTCTAAGGATCAGAAAGTTGATCCTATTGAAAAATAAATCCCCAATTTATACCCAGCTTGTGCAGTTACCAGAGCTATGGCAAGAAAAGCTCTTGAGAACGACTTTGATAAGGAATGTACTCCTTTATCTAACACATGTATTGGTCAGGCTTTTCATCAGTTCACTTTCATTTCTAATTTGGATCAATCAAAAGGTATTGATCACAGTGATCCTCTTTTAAATACTCATTCTCTTTTATCTAATCAGGGTGATAAACGACAATCACTTGTCGTCGAACAGGAAAAAGATCCTGAGATCTGTTTGTTTCAGAGGGACATTAGTGAAACTGAAGCTACTTAAGTACCTGTCTGTTACTTCATTAAAAATGGAATTCTTATAAGAAAATGGAGACCTCCCGAGGTACCTGCTAGTGAGGAATGGTCAGTGAACTATCAGATTGTGGTTCCAAAATCTTACAGAAAGGAAATACTTAGTTTGGCCCATGAAACTCCTCTGGCTGGTCATTTAAGAATAAATAAAACTTATCACAAGATCTTGACTCACTTTTATTGGCCAAAAATCAAAAGTGATGTTTGCAAGTTTTGTAGATCTTGTCATACTTGTCAAATGGTAGGAAAACCCAATTAAAAGATACCTAAGGCTCATCTGCAACCTATTCCTGCATTTGACGAAACATTCAGTAGAATTATGGTAGATTCTGTTGGACCCTTACCAAAGACCTAGTCAGGCAACCGATATTTGTTGACCATTATGTGTGGGTGATCAAGATTCCCAGAGGCAATTCCTTTGAGGAATATTAAAACCAAAAACACAGTAAAACCTTTGATAAAGTCCTTTACTCAATTTGGCTTTCCCAAATCTGTTCAATCTGGTCAAAGGTCAAATTTTCTGTCTGGAATTTTCCAGCTTGTTATGCTTGAATTTGGTAATGAGCAATTCAAGTCAAAAGTGAAACTATGGTTTCACAAAACTTCACTTGAGCGAATTTTTGAGACCTGTAATAGAGTTCATTCTCCCTTACTCATTCTTGAAAATTTTCTTTAAAGAAGATTTCACGGCCGTTACAAAGTAAAGAAGAAAATGAATGAGTTAAATTATAATATTAGTATTCTAGTCTAAATAAATTAATGGAGTACTAGTATGTTGAAAGAGATAGCCAAGTAAATGATGCAATTAATTTAGTTGTACCTGTCCCACCAACTGAGGATTTGAGTGAAGGAATTCAGTCGGATTCTACTGATCTTGGAAAAACAAATCTTCGGAATTCGAAAATTATGGAAAATCTAGACCAGAAACGTTCTCATTTACAACAACAAGAAAAAGGTGAACTTAAACAATTATTGTCTGAATATGAGCACTTGTTTCCAGACGTACCTACAAGGACAAACAAAATTTTTCATGGCGTTGAAATTATAGATTCAAAACCCATGAAACAACAACCATATAGGATGAACCCTCTCAAACAGGAATACTTGAAAAAGGAGATTCAGTATTTACTGGAGAATGACTTTATAGAGCCCAGGAAGAGTGACTGGAGTTCACCGTGTATACTTGCTCCGAAACCGGATAAAACTTTCCGAATGTGTACTGATTATAGGAAGGTGAACAGTGTGACAAAAAAAAGATTCATTTCCACTACCAAGAATCGATGACTGTATCGACAAAATTGGAAATACCAAATACGTCACCAAATTCGACCTTCTGAAAGGATTTTGGCAAATTCCATTAACGGAAAGGGCAAAAGAAATTTCGGCATTTGTGACTCCAGATGGACTCTACCAAGATAAAGTAATGCCATTTGGGATGAAGGGTTCTCCAAGTACTTTTCAACACCTTATGAATATGATTACCTCTGGTCTAGACAATTGTGATGCTTATATTGATGATGTCATCATCTACAACAACACCTGGACAGAACATCTAGCCACGATTCGGACATTCTTTGACAGACTCACTGATGCAAATTTCACTATTAATTTATCTAAAAGTGAGTTTTCCCGTGCTTGTGTTACTTTTCTAGGATATGTTGTGGGACATGGTCAAGTTAAACCTACAGATGCTAAGGACAAGGCTATCTCTGAATTTCCTGTGCCTGTCAGTAAAAAGCAGCTGATGCGATTTTTAGGTGTGGCTGGATACTATCGCAAATTTTGTTCTAACTTCTCCAATATTTTTGAACCTCTGACAAACCTGTTGAGAAATAAAAACAAGTTTCCTTGGACTGAAAAATATCAAGAGGCTTTTGATAGGTTAAAAGCCATATTTAAAAGTGCACCAGTTCTAACAGCTCCAGATTTCAGTCAACCATTCAAACTATCTGTGGATGCAAGTGATGCTGGGGTTGGAGAAGTATTGATTCAAGATGATAGAAATGGTGTAGAACATCCAGTGTGCTATTTCTCTAAGAAATTAAATAAGCACCAAAGAAACTACTCAAAAATCGAGAAGGAATGCTTGGCTTTAATGCTGGCATTACAGCATTTTGACGTTTACATCAGCTCAGCTCCTTATCTGGTTGTTGTGTTTAGTGATCACAACCCCCTTACTTTCATCAACAGGATTAAAAATAAAAATCAAAGGCTATTAAGGCGGAGATTATTTCTGCAAGAATGCAATCTTGATATCAGGCACATTAAAGGAAAAGACAATTTAATTGCAGATGCACTTTCCCGTGTATAGAAATATTATTTTCATATACACCTTTGTATAATTCATAAGATTTCTTCTTATGTAATTTTTTTTATCTCGTGTATAGTTTACATCTGTTTAAAAAAAAGAAAGCTTTATTATATAAATCTTTCCTTTTTTTTTTCTCTTTATGGGGGAAACTGTTACGACCATGTAGTTTAATTACTTGTGTGTTAAAATTTGAATTATTTTTATTTCATTTTTGTATCATTATATTTTATTATGATGATGATTATGTTCACGGGATCTAATATTTTTGAGAGAAACATCGTGTTTATCTAGAACGTAAATATGAGTCTCGGCTTTCGTAAGTTTTATTTTTTAGATTGCCGGGTGGATAAACAGCCGGCATAAACGATTGGTTGTGGCCAAGGTCATTTCTAAGCATACGTGTTTACATCTTGTACTGCGATTGTTAGATGATGAAATAACCACGCGTTCTTCGTGCGTGTGCATGAAATGACGTCTTAGGTCGGTTTTTAAACACATAGGATCCTATAAAACAGTCAGAGTCGTTCTTATACCTTGAGAAGAAGGTATTATTTTTCTTGTGCTGGAAAAGAGTTTATTTTTCTTTACATCTTTAGAGCTTGAGATGTGTATTGCTATAGATGACAGTTATAGGAGTTCATCTACTTTTTAAATAATAATTTATTTTCCCTGGAGAACTACACAAGTGGTTTAGGACAAAGACATTCAGTGAAATTCATTCTAAATTGGAACAGTACAGTACAAATTGTGGTTCAACGTGTAATTCTGGACATTTGTGTAAAAACTTCATCTGACGTCATCGTCCTCCACCTTGGAACGTCATCAAGATTCGAACCTGGATTGAGTTAAAATTATTTAGTGATAGGACTTGTATTTTTTCAGTACTAGGATAAATGTTTAGATTTTCTTCACAAACCGTAAGTCCTATTTCATATTTTCACCTTTTCACCGTGTTTTCTAGGGAAATAAATTATTTTTGTTAAAACTTACAAAGCTTGTTGTCTTCACTCTTTTCTTTTGTTACTTTTGAGCGAGCCATACGTAACACTGTATAGACTATATAGACATGCTCAGTGATGTGCATTCCTTCAATCACAACAACCAGCTATTCTTATTTACAGATATATGTTCCGCTAGTATTTATTCTATAACAACCGTCTAATTTCTGGGACACACATTTTGAGACGTATATTTGAGACATTAAGTTGTATGTGATACGTTTCATGTTCGTGTCTCGCTTTAGTGTCTCATTTCTATCTCTCGATTTTTGTTTTCATACCAATACAAAACTAAGTCAGGTATAACATTAACAAACTTTATTCATTTATTTATATAAGTCTCGTGGTCTGGAGATCGATTACTAAAACACTAACTTATTAAAGCTTAAGTTACAAATCTTATCTTAAGACAAGTATGGTTAGTGTTGACTGACTTGTAATTTCTGTATAGGAACAGATGGGTAGGTATCCATTCTGCTGCTGACAAGTTTGTTATTCAAGTACAAATCCACTTCGCTGAACAAGGAATGCATGAAATTGTTGACCGGAGCTACTCTATCGTCGGCTCGCGGAGCGGTGTCGTCCGTTTTAATCACTTTAACTTTCATTAAACGTAACGGCTATTCAGATCGATTAAATCTTCGGGCTGTCCTTTGATTTCAAATTCGATGAGGGCTGTGGTTATGAAAGAGGAGATTGTATGAAATTCTACCCATTGGGATTCTTGCATCATCATCATAGTGGGTGTCATGGCACACAGATCCAGTTCCGACTTGGAACATTCGCAAGACTTTCGGTGCATCATTTTTCTGTTTTATAATCAAAAACGTCTAACTCTCTGTCGGCTCTTCTATTCTTAGTCTTTCTAGCTTTGTGTGTGTGAAGCCTTTTGGAGGGGCGCCTTCGTCGTCTAATTCTGCCTTGTCCTTGCTATGGGGTAAGGGAAGCGGGAATGTCTGACTGGGCAGAGTCCAGTGAATTTATAGGCGTTTCTCGTCGGTCCAAAATGTCTTTGCCCGTTTGAAGCATGACATTTTCGCCTGCTATCAAGAAAGCTTCTTTGGGATGTTGTTTGTCGATGATGACATTCCTTGTGTAAACATCGGTTTCGAAACGGGGGCCACCGAACGAAAGGCAGAATTCAGCATATCTCCTAAACCATGTCCTCGCTGTCGAGCTACTCCTTGGTACACAGGATACATGACTTAAAAGTTGTTAGAGTCTTTTTCGAAAATGGAGATCCACTGTGACTTACCCTTTGCAGAATGGAATATTTTGTCCAAGATCTTCTTTTATACCAATGTTGACACTGTCGAAATACGACTTACTGACGGGTAAATAATGAGCATGTACAAATTCGCGGTGAACGTGATAGGTGTTTCCACTTTCCTCGTTAGCAGTCACGGCAGAATCCACTTTAAAAGGAATGGATCGCAGTAACGGTGAGGATGTGTGTTCCGCCACGTTGTACTCCACCACATCGGTGTACACAAAGATCAAATTCAATCCTATGTTCAATTCTACCGGGTGACGAAATACCTTTAAAAATCTGCTGTTGCTGAAGATGCTGATCTCAGGGGAAACCTGGGCATTAGATAATGAGATCTTCTCTCCACCCAACATGCCAAACAAATTGGGACTAAAAGTGATGGACAACTTTTGGGCGTCCGTAAATTTCATCAGTAAGTGATGAGCCACTTTATGGTACTCGATCATGACAGTTTTGTTCTGTTTGGTCAGGGCTTTGCCAAACTGAGTGTCGAAAACATTGGCAATCGTGTCCACCAAATGTTGGCCCTTTAAATAATAGCCTGCAATAATTTTCATTTCATAGAGGCTCAGGGAAGAATTGGTTTGTGATGGTTGTTTGGATTGGTAAAAACCAGAATCGTTGCTATCCAAGTTGTCTTGTACTTGTATATTCCGGATTACGACCCAAAACTTCAATGGATTTTGGTGAGGTTTAGAATTTGTGTGGGATGAATGATTTCGACCAAAGCCACTTCCCAATACGCCTCGTGATCCAATTGAATGGCCTGGGCTAATTTGGCCGTGAAACAACACAAGGTTTTGTGAGGAAACGCATCCATGGAACAGTCACTGGGTAAAATTAAGTAAAATTGGTTATTCATAATTCCAGAGTTCTGATCTCCGAGGGATCACTCGAAGTTAAAAGAGTGACCACAACATGGTTGCTGTTGTGGTGGTGGTGACTGTTGGAAGGGTGACTGACCTTGGACGCAAGGTTTCCATTGTTACTGGAAGAGGATTTCAGAGAAGGGTTGGTGAGAAGGTAACTGATGCAACTGCTCAGCAAAATGGTCCACAATTGTTTATCTCCTTGTTGCAAACTCAGATTCGCTATGGCAGTACCAATGACATGATACTCCACAAAGATTTGGCAGAAAAGGACGATGTGTATTTTAGGAACACGTTCTCCACACCGCACTCACAAGGGTTGCTTTTGTAGATCTTGCAGAGAAGAACTCGGTGAAGCAGTGGTCACTGTGGTGGTTGAGGCAGTGTTGAAGGGCATGATGGTCACTTCCTTTTATAGTTGATGACTTGCGAACCGTCGATCCACGAATCAAAACTGGGAGGATATCCTTTCCAACGAACCTTGACTTCTTTGACACGTCGTTTTCCCACTTTACGGGTTCTTCGATCGAGAATGCTTTCGATCTCGTACACTTCGTCTTCTTTATTGGTCACTCTTTGTAACACTAGCAAGTAAAAAGTTCCTTTTAACACTTCCCCGTTCATGTCTTCCATTTTATAGACGGCAGGATGACGGCCAAGCACTCATTCAGTGAAACGAAAAAAATGCGGTGGTCCAATTCGGTAAGTAACCTTTGTCGAAAGTGCGTTTCGTTTCGCCAATGTGCACCCAGTCTCCCGTCGTCAATACTCCACCTTTTTTAGGGACAGCCACAGTTGGGGACGTACCAAACTAGCGCTCAAAGACGGTCATTTCATTGTCGGGAGTCACTTCTTTTGGGGCACATCCGATGCTCCGATGGTAAGATTGGTTGTACGCTTGGACCAGGTGCGGTAAGACGTCGATGCACTTGCGTTTTTTCAAGGTGCGTTGAAAACGTTCCACAACACTCTCTTTGGTTTCGAGATTCTCGGTGGTGGAAAATGAATTTCTCGTTTCTTTATTTTTTTTTAATTTTTTTTCGGGGGGGGGAAGCTTGCTGCAGAAATTTTGTGCCTTTGTCGGTTTGCCATCGAAGAGGGTGACGACCGCTTTGTTTCAACACCAGTTGGAGGGCTCGCGCTAACTCAGCGCTCGATTTGGAAGTCAATAGCACAACCCAGGCAAATTTGGATATGACGTCGATGACACAAAACAAATATTTGTAGCCACGATTGTAGGTGGCCAAATGAGAGACATCAGCTACATCGGCTTGCGATTTCTGGAAAATTTTCGTCGAATGGGCTTGTAAGGTGTACGTGACTTGTTCTTGTCATCATTGTTGCACTTGAGGTTAACGGACACTTTTCAGTTTGGTTTTGGCAGCACGACACAATTTCTGAACTCCTTCATATCCAACAGGATGAGCTGTATCATAGTAAATGCTTGCTAACAAATTCTTCATCACGACTCTTCAACAAGTCACCCACTCTTCACAAATGGTACTCTGACCTGAGTGAGGTTCTGGTTTGGAAACGGCCGTACGTGGCCAACGTGCCACGGAAGTAGACGTCGTAGGTAATAGTGATCACCAAAGAAAGCGAGACAAAAGCCATCCATTACCACCACCATCACGGTGGTGGTAATGGATGGCTTTTGTCTTGCTTTCTTTTTCACGTCTGGTTTCCCTTCTTTCTTTTTCACTTCTGTCGACAGAGGAGCAGGAATCATCTTTTTAACCCAAGCTCTGAGTTATTTTCGTTGGGGTGTTAGGGATGGGGTCAACATAAACGCTGAAATCTTACTAGAGATGGGAGCCGATGAAGGTATTTGAAAGACTTCTCGTGCCTCTTCTTTCTCAGGCATCCGTTGGGCTGCACATGTCTTGGTCACTGGGGGGGGGTGATGGACTCTTTATCAGGGTCTTAAAATCTTTCAGAGTCGGTCGAGCTGTTTCATCTAAAGCTTTCTGGTGAAAGAGTTGAAGAGAATTTTCCGTTTCTGACTAATCGTTGCAATCCATGAACGATTGCAATTTGTGTTGTAACTGGAACATCTAGGTCAAATGAGGATTGGTAGGTAAATGAGGGGTGCGTTGTTCTGCCAAAGATGGAATTCCATCCATCGTCTGTAAGGAACTAAAGTCAGTTTTCGTCCTTCAATCAGTTTCCAAAGGTTACGTCTGAGATCTTTTCACCCGAGAGGTCCCTTTTATCTTCTTGATCCTTTTTTATCTCGGACCCATGGATGAAATAACTCCCACGAGTCCCCCCAGCATCGTTCCAAGTACTCCTTTCAGAAAGAGTCCTAACAACACAGGTAAAATTTCTCCGCGTTTCAATAACATCTCTTTCTTTTGACTGATGAGTATTTTCTTTTTGACCATTTGGCAAAGAACGTGTTGATCCATGGCTAAGTGTTCTTTCTGGCGTTGTGTCAAAGGTATCGTTTCTTTTAAGACATTCAGGCAACATTCGCACACGGTATCGATAACTGTTTGAATGAGTTATTTTCGCATTGATCGAGGGGCTTGGGACAGAACGGACAACACGTTCTAATGTTTGGCTAAACGAAGAGGCAGTCATTTTCTTTTCTGTCCTTTGGGGCAGACGTGGAATCGTTTCTGGTGGCTGACATCATTTTATGCTTAGGAGCACAAAATCACAGACGCATGTCGTTTGTCACGAGTCTTTTATATGGTGTTGTTTATCGCCATTGATTGCCGGTCCGTCGCATCAGCTTGATGACAGGCATCACTCGACGTGGATGGGTTCGCAACGGACTAAATCGGGACAGTTCTTGCTTGGATAAATCGAGTAAATTCTGTAATATACCCGATCTCTGTTGGATTTTAATTTGGGGGCAGGTACTTTGTTAGCAGCTGCCGCTGGAGCTAAAGAGGAGGAGGAGGGTTTAACCGCCGATGGAGACGTTCCTGGAGACACAGTTTATATTTTTCATCAAATTAGGGAAGACGGATGACAAATCGGACTTGGCTGGCATCACTAGCAACGGTGACGTGGAAGAACCTGAGGCTACTGGAGACGCGGTCACCGACGCCACTGGATTGCGTCTGGATTGATGTGCCTCTCTTGCGGGAAGAAGCTGTTTTATGGGGGTTTTCTTGGGAATTTTTTCTGGGGACTTTCCCTTTTCTGCGGCTGTGACCTTGTCTTGACACCACTGCTCTATTTCTTCTGGACACTTTTGGGTTTGGGAGAGGCTTTTTTCTTGGGGATGACTTTTGACGTATTGGGATCCCATTTTAAGAGGGAGCGAATGATGACACCATCTAGAGAACCGCTACCTCCAGGTTTCAAAATGATTTGCTTTTTGGTTTGAGTGTCATTACGGGGATCTGCCAGTTTCGTCAAGGCTGTTTTGTTTCTGTCAAAAAGGCGTTTGGTTTGATGAGGGATGTGAATGATGCCTTGAAGTAATTGACGTGCTTTCACAGTAAACCATCGTATGACTACTCTGAGACTGGCTTCTAAGACATCAGCACGTATTAGTGGATTTTTTTTGCGACTGATGCCGTACAAGGCACGAGTCAATTTGATGGGTAGATAAAACTGAAGGGAAGTAATGTTGACAATATGTGAGACAGACCAGAAGTGTTCGAGGATTTTATAGACCTTTTTGTAAGTCGACGGGGACGTTTGCACGGCAGGTCCTCCGTCTTAACACCAATGGTGAAAGAGATGCCTACGAAATCGCAAATAATCGGGGGTAGTGGGTTTTAAATCCACAAATAAATAAGCGTGACGGGTTTGAGTGGCATCGTCGTAAGCATGAGTCAGCCAAGGAGTTCCTGTTTGGCTAAGACATGCACTTGCGATTTATATCTACGGCTTTTAAACAAGACCACGTAATGAGCATTGAGACTGATGGTGCGATGGGCTTTACTTTCCTGAAACAAATTTTGGATGATGTAAATGCCACTGGCATTACGATGATGCCCTCTGCACGTAAACCACAGTTTAATTTCTTCTTGGTCTTCTCCTAACATGTCGTCGAAGATGACAATGTGTTTGACTGGGGTCAGACACGATCCCGTCGACTTCGCTAGGAATGCCTTCTACAAACACAATGGAATCTCCTTAACTTTCTCGCAGAAGGCTGTACGCCAATTACCACTCTTTATAACACCACACGATACACTGAGGTGGACGATCGATCAAACGATTTTTATTTTTGACCAAACGTTTGACAAATTTGGTTTTGCCTCAACCGCTTGGTCGAGCAATTAATATGTTAAAGGGATGGCGGAGATACAAAGCCTCCCAACTGAAACGATCTAACTTTTTGTCGATGACTTTGAAAGTGAAGGAAGAGGTAGCATAGACAGCAGAGGTAGCCATAATGAAGGGGATAACACTTTTGAAACAAACAGAAACAAGACAAGAGTTTTTATACTCTTTTCAAGACATGTTTATTCAAAATCCTTTACAATTGAACACGAAAGACAAAAATGCATGAAAGCCAAATGTTTAAGTACATCGATAAAATATACATCAAAACGATCGAAGTGGAATATAAACAAGTCACTGTGCAACATGGGTGACGAAAGTATGGTACCCTTGAAGAATGTCTATCGGGCTTGGACGTCTTCCCTTTTTATATGCTGACCAATATCAACGTGTTCGCACGGTAAAGACGAACTCGCTTCTGGTACACGATTTCATAAAGTTTTTCTAAGGGCCCATTGACGATTTTGTGTGTAGGCAAACTTACAATCTTGTGACGTTCGGAGGTGGTCACTTTAAAATGATGATCTTCTCCATCTTGCAAGGCTTCTTTCAACACACCAAAGTTCACCACTTGACTGGCGCGATGATTGAGAGTCAATCCTTTCACTTTACACTCGGTGTGTACTTCTTGTAGGTCCCCGTATTCCTAACCGTAATTTTTAGGACCGCCACAATCAAAACTTAGAATCTTGTCGTTGGGGTGCTCGTTCTTCCAGGCTTCTAAACGGTGTCCTTCGATGTCAGGGTGACATTGACCAAGGCGATCGATGTAGATGAAACTGTCCGTGTCAAAATACAGTTCACAATCTCCTAACTGGTGTAAGGCTTTGTACAATTTTAAACGAGAATGGGCTGTCTCGTAGGCTGCAATAATGACATCTCCAAATTCGTCGGCCTCTACAAAGTCCAGTTCCTCTTCGTAATTGACCAGGATCAAGTCTTCACGAACGACGTCCATGTGTTTCATGTATTTGGTTTTGTTGTGAATCATCTGGAAGTAGCGGGAAGGTTCTGTCAAATACTCTGTCTTGGGAAAACACGGTCGTTGTGCCATTTTGCCTCTCTAGCAATTCAACATCACTTTGGCAAGCGATCGTCGACCTAGTTTTTTCGATGTGATCTAAAGTGATGCCCTCCTGCTCCAAGTATTTCTCTTTAAATTTATTTTAGTCTTCGGGAGTGTGACACTAGAAAGAATAGCCACTGGCTTCTTGTTTCAGTTTCAAAAAGCATTCACGTAGTCTCCGAAAATGCCTTTTCAAGTCTCGTCATTCTTTTGATACTGTTCTGTCTTGGGAAAGTGGTAAATTTTGTACACTTCTAACAATTGGTATCCCAGGTCCAGAGCGTAGAACAATGCCACGCTCACCCAATTCCTGTCAAGGTGCGTTCTTTCTGGGTGTGCTGACAAGGTTGGTCTTGGTTGCATGTTTCGGCACAAGCAAGGCACAAGGGAAACATCAGTTTTCCTTGGCAATGGTAACGTAAAATGGGATGGTACAAGTCCGTGGGAGGCAAGACTTTACATTTAATTAATCTTTGGTAATGTGAATGTTTTTCCACGTCGATGTGTTCCGTCAGCAATTGCAGGTGCCCTGCTGAAAAGTGATAATGTTTCCACACGTAAGGATACAGCGAACAAATATCCAAGTATCTGATTTCTTCTCCATTCTCCTTGTCATCGTGGTACAGCAAGCAGGTGGCATTCGTTTGTCCTCCATACAAACTCTCCCGCGGGATCAGAGGGTCCCCCAACTTGTAAGTTTTCACGATGCGCTTAAATTTGGGATTTGCATTCAAACGGTGATTGTACTGGTGTTCCCACATTTCCACAACTTTGTATCCTTGCTGTTCTAACTTCAAGAGCCGTTGACACGTGATCTCTTATGAGTCTTGCATGTGTTACGTGTAGGCTCGTACAAAAGGAACAAAAGAAAACAGTGAAGTCAACAAGCTTTATAAATTTAACAAAATAATTTATTTCCCTAGAAAACAAGGTAAACATATGAAACGGGACTTACGGTTTGTGAATATAATCCAAAACTTAATCCTAGAATTCAAAAATATAAGTCCTATCCCAAAACAATTCTAATTGAATCCAAGTTCGAATCTCGATGAAGTTCCAATATGGAAGGCGATGACGTCCTCTATAACCAGCTTGTATTGATGTGTCAACAGTTCCTTTTTGAGTCACCAAGAATATAATTCCGACTTTTGAATTCCGAATAATTTAGTGAATGTCTTTGACCAAGAATTTCGTTCAAGAAGAGTATTTTCCAGGGTGAATAAATTATTTTAAATACGAAAATCAACTCTAACGGCAACAACAAGACAAATACCTTGAGCCCGAAGATATATATTTACGACTGATCAAATCCACTAGAAAATGTCTGTTTTAACTCGGGATTTTAGATCACATGATGGCTCATGTGGTCACTTAACTTGAACAGCGCAGTAAGAATCAGATTTCCACACTGGAAATAAATTTAATAATGAAACTGTTTACAACAGACTAACACGTGGACTGAACATGACCTTGGTAATGACCAATCATTTTCACTCAATGTTTATAAAGTCGGAACAAAGGTCAAGGGCTAGGTTAGTTAAAAATATAAATGTAGCAATCGAACTGCGTTATTATCAGGTCAAAACAGAAAACTTAACCTTCAAAAAAAAAGTCAAATCCAGTGAATAAAATTATCATTAAAAAATGTAATGAAATAAAAATAGAATAAAAGAGAATTTAACACTATCACACAAGCAATTAAATTACATATACGTAACACTACCACCATAAAGAACAAAAATGTATATCATAAAGCTTTCTTTTTACCATGTCTAAATTATACATGAGGTAAAACAAAATTGCATAAGATAACTCTTATGAATTATACAAAGAGTACATGAAATAATAGTTCTATACACGGGAAAGTGCATCTGCAATCAAATTGTCTTTTCCTTTGATGTGCCTGATGTCAATATTATATTCTTGTAGCAACAAACTCCACCTTAATAATCTTTGATTTTATTTTTCATCTTGTTGATGAAAGTAAGGGGGTTGTGATCACTAAACACAACAACCGGAGAAGGAGCTTAACTAATGTAAACTTCAAAATGCTGTAATGCCAATATTAAAGCCAAACATTCCTTCTCGATTGTTGAGTAATTTCTTCGGTGCTTATTTAATTTCTTAGCGAAATAGCACACTGGATGATCAACACCATTTCTATCATCTTGAATCAATACTTCTCCAACCCCAACATCACCTGCATCCACAGATAGTTTAATAAATTGACTGAAATTTGGAGCTGTAAGAACCGGCGCACGTTTAAGTCTGGTTTTCAACCTATCAAAACCCTCCTGACATTTTTCAGTCCAAAGAAATTTGTTTTTCTTGCTCAACAAGTTTGTGAGGGGTTCAGCAATATTAGAAAAATTGGAACAAAATTTCCGATAGTATCCACCCATGCCTAAAAATCGCATCAGCTGCTTTTTACTGACAGGCACAGGGAAATCAGAGATAGCTTTGACCTTAGCATCTTTAGGTTTAACTTGACCATGTCCCTCAATATGTCCTAGAAAAGTAACACATGCACGGCAGGACTTGCTTTTAGATACATTGATTGTCAAACTTGTATCAGTGAGTCTGTCGAACAATTTCCGAATTGTTGCTAGATGTTCTTTCCAGGTGTCGTTGTACATGATGACATCATCAATGTAAGCGTCACAATTACCTAGATCAGAGGTAATCATATTCATCAAAAGTTGAAAAGTACTTGGCGAACCCTTCATCCCGAACGGCATTACTTTATATTGATATAGTCCATCTGGAGTCACAAATGCCGAAATTTTCTTTGCCCTTTCCGTTAGTGGAATTTGCCAAAATCCTTTCAGAAGGTCAAATTTGGTGACATACTTGGCCTTTTCAATTTTATCAATAGTTATCGATTCTTGGTAATGGAAATTAATCTGTTTTTGTCACACTGTTCACCTTCCTATAAACAGTGCACGTACGGAAAGTTTTATCTGGTTTCGGAACAAGTATACATGGTGAACTCCAGTCACTTTTACTGGGCTCTATGAAATCATTCTCCAGTAACTACTGAATTTCCTTTTTTAAGTATTCTTGATTGAGAGGGTTCATCCTGTATGGGTGCTGTTTCACAGGTTTTGAATTCAATATTTCAACGTCATGAAAATTTTTATTTGTCCTCGTAGGAATAAATGGAAATAAGTCCTCATATTCAAATAATAGCTGTTTAAGTTCATTCCTTTCCTGCTGTTGCCAATGTAATAATGTCTGGTCCAGATTTTTCATAATTTCTGAATTCCGAAGATTTGTCACTCCAAAATCAATAGTGTCCGATTGAATTCCTTCACTTAAATCCTCAGTTGGTGGGACAGGTACAGCTAAATTAATTGCATGGTTTACTTGGCTATATCTTTCAATATGCTGGTACTCCATCAATTTATTTAGATCAGAGTACTGATATTATAATTTAACTCATTCATTTTCTTCTTACCTTCATAAGGGCCGTAAAATCTAATTTGAAGAAACTTTTGAAGAATGAGTAGGAGAGAGAGAATGAACTCTATTAGAAGACTCAAAACTTCTCAATTAAAGTTCTGTGAAAAAATAATTTCACTTTTGACTTGAATTGCTCAGTGCCAAATTCAAGCATAACTAGCTGGAAAATTCCAGACATAAAATTTGACCCTTGATCCGATTGGACAAATTTAGGAAGGCCAAATTGAGTAAAAAACTGTATCAAAGGTTTTACTGTAGTTTTGGTTTTAATATTCCTCAAAGGAATTGCCTCTGAGAATCATGTTGACGCACACATAATGGTCAACACATATTCGTTGCCCGACTTGGTCTTAGGTAAGGGACCAACACAATCTACCGTAATTCTGCTAAGTGGTTCGTCAAATGCAGTAATAGGTTGCAGATGAGCTTTAGGTATCTTCTGATTCGGTTTTCCTACCATTTGACAAGTATGACAAGATCTACAGTATTTACAAACATCACTTTTGATTTTTGGCCAATAAAAGTGAGTCAAGATCTTGTGATAAGTCTTATTAATCCCTAAATGACCAGCCAGAGGAGTTTCATGGGCCAGACTACGTATTTCCTGTCTGTAAGATTTTGGAACTACAATCTGATAGTTCACTGACCACTCGTCATTAGCAGGTACCTCGGGAGGTCTCAATTTTCTCATAAGAATTCCATTTTTAATGAAATAACAGACAGGTACTTCAGCACCTTTTTCCTGTTCGACGACAAGTGATTGTCGTTTATCACCCTGATAAGATAAAAGAGAATGAGTAGTTAAAAGAGGATCACTGTGATAAATACCTTTTAATTGATCCAAACAAGGAGTGAAAGTGACCTCATCAAAAGCCTGACCAATACATGCGTCAGCTAACGGAATATTTTCCTTATCAAAATCATTCTCAAGAGCTTTCTTTGCCATAGCTCTAGTAACTGCACAAGCTGTCTATAAATCAGGGAATTCTTTTTCAATAGGATCAACTTTCTGATCCAAAGAATGCTTGTCAGTTACAAGTGGATTAACCACAACCTTGTCTCCAGACAGGCCGTTGCCTAGTAACAAATGAATGCCCTCCGCGGGTAAAGAGGTCACTATACTGACTGTCACAGGTCTTCAAACTAAGTCTGATGACAAATTTACACAATGAAGAGGAACATTAACAAAGCCGCACTCTACTCCCTGAATGAGAACACTCTCGTTAGAACAGGACTTCTCAGAAAAAGGCAATGTACCTGATAATAAAAGACTCTGAGACGCTCCTGTATCCCTTAAAATTTTAATAGGGATAGGATTGACCAAATCACCCAAGAGTGATATAGAACCCTTCGACATGAATGGTTCATAATTCTCCATAATAAAATCAGACAGGGGTTTGTTAGACCCAACAAATGTATTGCTTTCAATACATGACCGTGACCTTGACCTCTTAGAAATAAGAGCATTTGGGATAGGTCTATTTTGATTCTGATGCCTATATTTCAATTTCAAGCAATCAGAAATAACGTGTCCTTTCTTCTTGCAAATTCGACATAAGCTTGTCCAGCTTCCTTTTTATAGTTCCTGAATTCTTGCCGATAAGTCTCAGGAATTAATTCGTAACCCTTTAAGATGCATTCCTTAACCAAGTTATAGTCAGAACTCTGCTGTACTGACAGGGATGCAAAGATATTTCAGGCTTTGCCATAAAGTAAACACTGCAATAATTGAGTCCAATGCTCCCTTGGCCATTTGAAATTTTCAGCAACTTTTTCAAAATAAGGAAAATATTTGTGTACTTCTTTTTCACTAAAATGGGGTACTAGCCTAAAACTCCTTATAATATCAAAACTTGAATTTGTATGTGAAGTGGGAATGTGCTTTTCACTTGCCAGCTCCATTTCTTTCATTCTAATTTGGAATTCAATTTCATCCTTCTCTTTTTGTATTTGCATCTCTCTCTCTCTCTCTCTCTCTCTCTCTCTCTCTCTCTCTCTCTCTCTCTCTCTCTCTCTCTCTCTCTCTCTCTCTCTCTCTCTCTCTCTCTCTTCAAATTGTAACTGCATTTGTTTATCTTTCTCTCTTTCCTGTCTCTCTCTCTCTCCTCTTTCTCAAATCGTAACTTCATTTGTTTATCATTCTCTCATTCCTGTCTCTCTCTCCTCTTTCTCAAATTGCCGCTGCAATTTTTTCTCATCTTTCCTTAAATTGCAACTGCATTTCTTTTTCCATTTGTATCTTGTCTATCTGAAATTGAATCTGTCCTATCTCTAATTCCATCTTTTTTAGCTGGACTTCCATTTTCAAAATTTCCAAACACTCCTGGATAAAATTTAAAAATTCTCTGCTTTTGATGATATTGTGAAAAAAGCCTGTTGATTCCACTAAAAATTTCAAATAAAATATGAAGCAGTACTTGGGATTTAAAAACTAGGGGAATTTCAATTTCAAAAACAATTTTCTGAAATATTTTTGCCAAAATTCATATATCCCAAGGACGAGGCCCCAATTTCCTTTCTTACGTATAGGCTCTTACAAAAGTACCAAAAGAAAACAGTGAAGTCAACAAGCTTTGTAAATTTAAAAAAATAATTTATTTCCCTAGAAAACAAGGTAAAAACATGAAATAGGACTTACGGTTTGTGAATATAAACCAAATCTTAATCCTAGAATTCAAAAATATAAGTCCTATTACTAAACAGTTCTAATTGAATCCAAGTTCGAATCTCGATGAAGTTCCAATATGGAAGGCGATGACGTCCTCTATAACCAGCTTGTATTGATGTGTCAACAGTTCCTTTTTGAGTCACCAAGAATATAATTCCGACTTTTGAATTCCGAATAATTTAGTGAATGTCTTTGACCAAGAATTTCGTTCAAGAAGAGTATTTTCCAGGGTGAATAAATTATTTTAAATACGAAAATCAACTCTAACGGCAACAACAAGACAAATACCTTGAGCCTGAATGTATATGTTTACATATACATAACACATGGTACGTTGTAAAAATTGATTTTTAGTGTCACATTGAGGATAACAGGTCCGTCAATCGTGAAATAAGCAACCGTTAAACTCGTACACGATATTGGGGTTTTCTTAATCCCAGCCATCCACCGAATACTTTCCAATAGTCTTTTCGCCTCCTCCGTTGAGAGCGTGTTGGATCCATTTGTCTTTCTTATCGCACAAGTAATGTAGCCAGCTTTGAGCTTTGACCGAGTATAGACGTTTGACAAAATTCGTCGTTTGAGGGAGGATGACAGCCAAGGTCTTCTTGGGCATGAGTCGTTTGCGGTACACTAAGGAACACCCTTTGGCAGTGGTGCACCATTTTTATCACGGGGTCGATCCCTTCGTTCTCCATAAATAATTATCGAAACTTTCCACAGCAACGTCGAAAAATGTCCACGTCGGATCGATAACACTTTAACATTTCTTCCTGAAAATAGAAGGGGTCCCAGGCGTGAGTGTGGTACCAAGAGTAGAATGCTTCTCGTTGTTCAGTGCGCATGTTATCGAGGTCGTAGTAGTGAGCATCAGACAAATGTGACAGAACGACATGTTGATTGGCTTTGGTATTGATACAGTGCAGAAAATAGCCTTTGGCCATTTTTGTCATTCCAAATGTTTTCGGCATTCGGATCAAAGGCATGGCCAAGCAACTCATCGAATCTTTAAACTGCACTTGTCCCACTTGCATGGAAATTATTTTGGCTCCGTTCAAAGACATTTTAGGACGCTCGGTACTTTGTTCCATATAGTATCTGAAAAGAAATTGTCCATCGTATCCCGAGAAATTGTGAGCCATCACCGTCGCATAGCGATGGCAATCTTCGTAATGTTCGATGTCCTCTTGACTCCACGATTCGTCAACAGGGTCTAAGATCCATTGGGCGAAATCAGTCAGCTTATTAGGTCGTCGAAAGATTTTTCACGTCCTCCAGGATTCTTGCTACAATGATGGCAATGACTAAAGATCGGTTCTTCGGTGCACTTCTTGTACGCTTGATGAGCCACGCAGAAATTAGGAATGTGAATACCAGTCTCTTGCATGCATTCGAAATCGAATAAAATGGAATTCCCTTTCTTCTTGTGGCCATCTTCTTCCTCCTCCTGTTGGGGTTGGTATTTTTTAATGTAGTATTCGTGTTCGAAGTCCACGATTTGGTGGCAAATGTGACATCGTTTCTTTCCTGGCAAATCTGTGCCTTGGCATTATTGGTACGTATTACTTGTCCATAAGTATGGCACAATCTCAGGAGTTGACAACCATTTTTCAGCTGTGAAAATTTTGTCTTCAGGTGTTTTTGGTAACAGGTAGGGCTGACAAAAGTGCGCTGACAAGCATGGCAATGCATTCGTTTTTGTCCTTCTTCAAGACAAGGTTTAGACACCAAACATCCTGGCCATTTCGGTCCACAATGCTTGTGTTGCTCTCAATTGTTACACCCATGTCAAATTTGTCACAATAATAACTGTATCCAAGGAGTCCGGTGATAGTGGTAATATCATCGAAATGTTAATCATGATGATAGACGTGAATGTATTTTCCGTCTTTGAAATCTTTGCCTCGAAACAACAGAGGTCCACGCACTTCTTGAGGATGTACTTTCAATGTGTAGCGTTGATCCAAGACTTCTTGCAATTTTTGCATTTCAGGAATTTCGTAGGGTGTGTCTTTGAATCTGTAACAGGAGTTCTGCTTCTCTTTGTTGTTTCAGTCGGTCCGATCTTCAATTCTCTTCTAATCTCTTTTCCATTCTGCCGTGTCGTTTTTATCGGCATACGTTTGTCCCACCACGATGGCTCGGACTAAACACATCTTGTCTTGAATGTTGTTAATTTGGGCAAGGCTCTTTATGCTGTTGCGAAGGGTGTCCACCAATAACATCTTTTTGCGTCCGGTCCCTTTGCGAGGAGAAACGTGGACCATGCACAGTGTTACTCGTCCTTCGGTGATATGAAACTTATTGTTCAACTGCTGAACGTATTGAATCTTGTCGATGACTTTGGAAGGTGTTAATTCTGATGGCCATCTAAACTCGATCCAAACGGGTGACTTCAGACTGTCGTGATAATTTAAAAGTGTCAAGCCATGGTCTTCGTTGGCTCCACATTGAATATTCAGTGTGGTTAACAAAGAATCCCACAAATCAGTGATGAACCCCTCTGTTATCTCCAGCGGTACGTCTGACCTGAAATCTTTAAATGACACAGTGTACGTGTAGACTGTGGTTCTAAATTTTTTACAGGAGCGTTTCTGCGTCTCTCGAATGTGGTAATATTTTTCAGGTGATGGTGGTGGTTGGCTTTGGTTTTGCGTAGACTCTCTCGGTCTGGTCTCAGTTGTAGAAGGTGCGGATTGAGTCTCACTCATGTCTTCAAAATCGCTGGCATGGATTTGAGCCAAAACTTCAGCTCATGTGCGAGGCGATATATCACGTTGCTGCCTCTTACTTTCTTCGTCATTTTTCTCAGTGAAATCGTGCGCTCGTTTTATCTTGTTTGCAAACTTGCAAATTACTAAATTTTATGCGCAACGGAATCCCTATATATAAGGTTTGTGTTTTGAGTCTATAAATATACTTTGATTTAACCATGGGAATTTCGTACAAGTTGTGACTATAAATGGATACTAGTGTTTTTCTATAGGCTTTTCTAAAAGTGGTAACTATAAATAAGCATGAGCTTTTTTCCACATAATATTTTTTGTGGTATAAGAGATACTCCATTCTGTGAGGTTTTATCTCCTTCTGGTACATTCTGAACTAACACGAGGCGTTTGGAGTGTGTGTGTGTGTGTGTGTGTGTGTGTGTGTGTGTGTGTGTGTGTGTGTGTGTGTGTGTGTGTGTGTGTGTGTGTGTGTGTGTGTGTGTGTGTGTGTGTGTGTGTGTGTGTGTGTGTGTGTGTGTCCTTATAAAACTCCCTTTGTCCCTATCCAATTTATTTCACCTACCTACCTACCTACCTACAGTAGCGCGTATTCAGGTCAGCCACTTGCAACACTGTTGCCATTTTACCCCTAGTGTCCAGTATAGCGACGTCATTGAAGCTAGATATTTTAAGGCTATAAATATAGACTTGGGTTTTTTAATAGGAATTTTCACAGTTTGTAGATGTAAATAGATACTACAGTTTTTAAACAGGATCGTCACACAAGTTGAGGCTATAAATAGTTACTAGGTTTATCCATTTTAGTCCAAGCCAATGTAACCTAATGTTCAGGGAGATCATTTAGTCTACGCTATATTCTGGGACAATTTCGTAATTTTAGCGTTACTTTTAGTCACATCCATTTTGACGTTGGTCTTTTCCATGACTGTAACTATTTAAAGAATCGTTACAATTATGCAAATTTATGAACACCGCCAACATAATATCAGGTCTAGGTAATGCTTTATAAATAAATCTCGGGTTTGTATTTGTATATGTCTGTCTCTGTCTCTGTTGTGTTTGGCCCTCTACCACCCTTGTCCCTAGGCAGGCCCTATACAATTTCCCCATTGTCCCTAGACAGGCCCATCCATGTTCAAGGTCCCCTTGTCCCCAGATAGTCCCATGTTCAATTCCCATTATCCCTAGAGAATCCTACTCATGTTAAATTTCCCTTTGTCCGTTTAGTAGTCCACCCATGTTAAATTTCCCCTTGTCCCTATATGGTCCCACCCATGTTAAATTTCCCTTGTCCGTATAGGTGCCCACCCATGTTAAATTTCCCCTTGTCCATATAGTGTGTTTGTGTGATAGATTTATGTCGATAAATCTATGTATGTCTGTGTCTATGTCTCTAACCATATCTCTAACCCTGTCTATGTCTCTATTTGTCCCTTGTCCCTAGAGTATCTCATATTCAGGTAAGCCACTTGCAACACTGTTCCTAACTACTCCGCTCGATTGAAGTCAGCCACTTGCAACATTGTTGCCATTGTTTCCCCAGTGTCCAGTACTGTGACGGCACCCTATCCAATTCTCCTTGTCGCTATACAGTCCCATCCATGTTCAATTCCTATCTAATTCCCCAGATAGTCCCACCATGTTAAATTCCCATTGTCCCTATACAGGCCCACCTTATTCGATTTCCCCCTTGAGGCTAGACAGTCCCTGTTCCATTCCATTCCCGTTTGGGTCTAAACAGTCCCAAACCCATAGTTCTAGACCATTCCCAAATCCATGGGTCTAGACAGTCCCAAACCCATGTTAAATTCCCATTTGGGTCTAAACTGTCCCAGGGGTGTTTTCCTTCTATAATCCCTTTGGGTCTAAAATACCCCACTCTACTACTCATATTTATCATAATCTTAGTCTGGGACATTGGTTATCATCCATGGAAAAACCATGTTGTACCTGATGTTTACCGTGTTCTTTATTATAATTTTAGTAACAGGCCGTGTCTTGTTGACAACGTAGAATGTCCTAGAAATGAACTTTTAACCCTCATCCTGATTCTAGTTTTGTGTCCTATCATTTTATATAATGTTGATTACTTTAAGAAATTACTCATTCTTCCATTAACACCTTTATTAGAATCAGACTTATTGTTGTCTACAGATGTTCAATTGGGTGGAAAAACAATACTCTTGAACGGGAACATTAATTTGAAATTATAATCAATACAGACAAGGGCATATTTGGATAATATTATTGCGATACAACTAGAAATTGTTAGCACATCACCACACCACAATGCAAGCAACTGGCACACTAATATATTCGAGACTATAGGCACATCAACATATTAAATTTTGGAATTTAATTGGAATACCACTAGAATTCAGTTGAAACTTTATACTTTCGGACTTGTGATAAACCATTTAGAACCATCTGAGATTTAATTCACAATACTGTAAGTTCCTTTAAAATTTCCACTTTGTATTCCAGGGAAGTAAAATATGTTATTTTTACAAAACTTGTTGGTTATCACTCTTTTCCGTTACTTAGTTTAAGACCATAAAGTCTGAATAATCTAGTGTATAGCCATGTGCCTTGCCTGCTTTTTATTTTCAGCCTTGGAGCAGAACACGACGGAGAAGAGATCGCCAGAGCTTGCAGAGCTGAGGATTTATATATTATGACCCCCAGGAACTTACCGTTCTTCAAACCCAAGTCATACTCTAGAAACCCATGGATGTTTTCTAACTGCTCCGTGAAGGCGTTCAAGGATACACTAAAAACCAAGTATGCCTGCACAATAAACATCGAAATATATATCATGGTTGTATGATAATAGCGATTTTGGATTTTTGTTACTGATCTAGGTCAAAAACCTTCCGACTCCCTACAGGACATTGTCCTCACATTGCACTCACACGCATGCGAGCCCACGTGCATTAAGACGTCCCTACCAGTGGAAAGTCATATAGTGCTGACGACTTCAACCAAGATCAGTAACCAAACAAAACTCACCACTACTCAAACAGATTGGGTACAAAATAATGGGTTACACCAAATGGTTTATAAGTTGCCTTATACAGTCAGTTCTTCTTCGAAATTTTGTTTAATGACACTTAACAATTCTTCTGTCACCGTTTGTCTTCCTGTTTTCATCATTGTTCCAGGAAATCGCCTAATATGTTTGAAGTAATGTGTCCTGTTACCTATAACGCCCGCTTACTGCTGAAACCATATAAAGTGTTAGGAGCTTTCGTAATATTATCATAATATTTTCGCCGGTTCCTGATATTTTTGTTATTCAGCTGATATTTTGTCATCACAATATTGAATCCAGCCATTATTATTTGGAGACAAGTATTGGTTTTAGATCTCTCCTTGTCAATATCGGATGTTTTCATTGACTTTATACTATCTGTTATGGGCTGTAGATCTTTTTGGTTGATGCTAGAAGTTTTTACAACTGGGCAACAGTTTAGAGCATTCAAAATCTGATATAATCTAGTTGAGCTGATTCCTTTCATTTTTTTGGACTTCTTTTGCAGGAATGGAACTATGCCGTTATTTTTATTCCACAATGCTTGAGGTGAAAGGTCTGCTTGTTTACTTGGCATTTATGTACCTTTTATGTTTTAAATGGAAATTATTCGACTTATACTACCAGTAAAATCCACTTCCTGCTTTGGGTCGCCCAGTTTCTGTCTTGGTGCTCAGAGATGTTAGTTGTTTTTGTTTTCAACCAAAACATTCTCAAACTTATCCTTTCTAATCCATTTATTCTCAAATAGCCTTCGAGTGCAATTTACTGATTGTACTAAGATTGCTTCGTGCCGCCTTGAAAAGTTCTCAATAGATAGGCATTCGCGATTCCCCCACACCTAGGGCAACGGTTGTTGCCACAACGATTCCTCACACACACACACACACACACACACACACACACACACACACACACACACACACACACACACACACACACACACACGCGCGCGCGCGCGCGCGCGCGATTTAACCGTACACTTACAGAACAAATATTCTAACATCAGTACAAGCAGGAATTGTTAATGACTTGTAAAGAACTATCTCTCAGTGCGTGAAGTAGTCTTTTAAAAAGGGGATTTCTAAGTCAAACCCCTATTTTGTATTAGGACGACCAGATAATCTTACCCATAGACCACGAACTAGCAAAACAAATACGAAAAGGACTTTGTTGAGGAAAAAAAATTGATTACCTAACTCGTGGACCTATCATGAAAATGCATCATGGTCGTCAAACAAAGTCTATTTAGCTCAGAAACAATCCCTTTATGTAAGACTACTGCGATTTATTTTTAATATTCACAAAAGTTTTTACGTAGGATCACTATTTTTGACATTCACACAAAATTTACTGTAATAACCAATCTAAAATATCCCTCTTGTTAAAGTCAACGTCAGACTTTATATATCCTAACGCAAATGGATTAATGCATTCAGAACAATATCGCTTGTCATCAAAATTACACAGACTAGATTTTATGATAACATCGGTCTCAACTTTATGACGATTTGATTTTAGTGCCATCATCACAACTGAACCAGAAAATCCGTCTAGCGCAGCCTTATAATTATCGAATCCTATCACCTTGCCAATTACATTTCTTTTGATGCCTTTTGCTCGTTTTTTAACTTTATTATCAGATAATTGTAGACAGTACATTTTACTTTGTAATCCGATAAACCCAACGATAGGAAAAAAATTTGTTTCATCTTTAAACTATCCTATAACGTTTCTGTTATAGTCACAGTGAAATCCGCTGTTTTTTGGATAATCTGAAACATCAAATAATTCTCGGCTATCATATAACTCTTGATAAATGTCATCAGATTCTATCAGTCAGTGTATGTAAATAACAGCTCTGCATCAGGTAACATAACCTTAACAAAATCATAGTGTAACCAGTACATTAACTTCTTTGATATCTCAAGTACTGCCATACTGACATAAGCTGGCTTGTTCAACTTCAAGTTTGTCTTTCTTTTTTGAACGGCAACTAGATCTTCATTAAATAATTTCATACTAACGAAATCATCAGATGCAACAAGTTTATCACGACGTTCCCCCTTATTAACAATCTCAATAATGACTCGCTTTCTAATATTTTCCATAGTCTTGTCGAAAACGCTGCTGTTCATGAGCTTGAAAAAGTTTTTTTTTTCGAATTCTGTTTTTGCAACTGCTCTTTGGCTAGTATTAACGTCGATACAAACTTTAATTGAACGTGATTGATTAAATTTTACCACACGATGAACTTTTCTTAGTAACTAACCACGATCAAGTGCCTGTTTCTGATTTTTATACCGTAAAACGTATTTCCGTTTGTCGAGCAGATTAGGAACTTGTTTATGAACAACAGATTTACCTCGCGAATAATCACGTTGTTTTTCTGATCATAAACTGTAGTCGCTCAGCATTGATTCTGGACAAAACGGATAATCATTATGTTTATCACGAAGCTCAACACGATAGTCAAGATCAACTTCAACAAAATAACTAATATCGTCTGTTACTATTTTTTCAGTTTCATCAAAAAACTGTTTTTCACCGATCCATTTGAAACCACCATACGGCATAGATTCAGACATCGCATAACCGTAAAGATTAATTGCATAAAGATAGGTTATAAAACTTGATGGCGCTGTATTATCACATTCGTAAAAATATTTATTGTTCACGCTAGCATATCTTTTTGTTATGACACTTATTCCGGCTCCAATTCCTCGCTCGATCAAACAGAACACATCTGGATCTGTTAACAACTCCAATTTAATTTGCTATGTTCTAGAAATGCGTCCAAGCTTAGTTTTGGTGCTGAGTAATGCCAGGTAGAATCTAATCCATAGTTGTTAGCGATGACTTCTCTGAAATTTTCAAATATTTCTGCTAGCAACAAAACATATGTGATCAGATACAAGTCATGATAGTCACCGAAGGTTTCACTGTCGAACGAGTCCCATATCGACTTAACATAAACATAATCCTTATCACTAACACTTTCAAGATTTAACCGAGAATAAAACTTATCTTTGTCAGGTAAACATGTTTCCTTAAATTTGATCCAATCATCAAGGTAGTCGTAGGGAAAGATGCCTTTTCGCGTCCACAATCTTGATTTATGACCGATATGTTCAGTCAAATTATTAAACTTACCGCAGCCTTTTACAAGCTTGTCCAACGATGCAGCCATAAACTGCAAACTATCAATAAATCTTAACTTCACGAGTGTCACTGACATATACTTTTATGTGTTGTTTGGAACGCTCTTTATTTTATCGTTGTTGTTAATTTTCAGTTGGTTTGTTATATCATTGTTGCCAAACGCCTCAACAATAATGTGAGAATCATAACCACAAAAATTGTGAAAGACAACAGGAACTAAATCTGGTGAGGTATATTTTCAATTACATTTGTCATGCGCTGGACCGTGATACTTACCAGTGATATGACAGTGCTATTTTATACGATCTAGCAGCAGGCAGGGTGAACCCTACAAAGCAATGTTTCAGACCAAAAAAAAACAGGTTCATACAGGGGCTGAAAAAATAATGTCAATAACTCTAAACCGAACCTCCTAACTTTTATTATTACCATATAGTTTGAAAAACGAATAATAAATCGTTTGGGTTAGCTCATTTTTGTTACTTTATTTTTGATTTTTTTGTTTTTTTATGTTATAATGCGTTTAGTTTACTCGCCGGGTTACTCAATTTTTGTCGTTCACCCTGCCTGCTGCTATAATTAAACAGCCAGTATAAATGTTGTTAATAATGGTCGTTATTGGCGAACCTCACTCTGCTAGATTAGCAAGAGAGCGATTAGAGGCAATTAGAAGATATTTACCTGTCCGTGATGCTGTCAAGCAACAATTACAATCACGTCAGGAATCTCAAGTCGAATTTGAAGAGGATACAAAACAATTATTTAAACCGATTGTCGAACCAACAAAGAAAATTGTTACAGCAACTGAGGCAACACAACGAGCTACTGAAACATTACCTGTTGATATTGCTGGTCGTATTCAAGCTGCTCAACCTGGGGCTCAACCACAACCACAACCACAACCACAACCATGACAACCAAAAACCAGAATTAAGATAATAGATAAATTTACACCTGAAGGTATTGCTGCTATCAGGGACAAAGACCAATTATTTGATATTGCCGCGTATGGATATTATGAAAGACAAAAATATGTAAAAAAAAAATATGTTAAATCTCTGAACTCTGCCAATTGGATTAAGGATGTATATCGTAAATATACTGGTATTCCAGAAATTAGATCTAATGAAGATATTAAAAATTTTAATGAATTTGATGAGGCTGTACATAACTATATAAAAGAATAATCTAAACAATTGCCACAATATCCAAAACCACAAAAACAACCACGATTTAAATTACCACGATCACCAGTGCTACCACCACTACCACAACAAGTATCACCACCACCACAACAACAATTGCCACAAATATTACAACCACTACCACCACAAAAGTATCGCCACCACCACAACAACAATTGCCACAAATATTACAACCACTACCACCACAAAAACAATCTCCAAAATCACAAACACCAAGCAAAAAGGAAGAGGAGGAAGAAGAATATTGGCCGTCAGACACCTCTTCTGGCAACGTAAGTGGAAGTGGATTTACTACTCATGGAAGTGGTCTCGTTACTCTATGTCCTAATAACGTCCTTGCCGATGTTGAACGACTAGAAATCCTCATCGGAGGAAAACGAGCTGGTAATAATTCTCCAGAAATAATTAATGAAGCGGCCGATATCTGTAGACGGTTATTTACAGGCGGTATCATGGACGTTGATGTTTATCAGTCTCTTATTAATGAAATTGCCGATGACTACTACAGTGACTAAGTACGTAATTAAATACAATTACTATAATAAAATGATCGTACATAGTACTCAACGTGGACCAACCATGGTCAGGGTAATAAACTCACGATTACCAGTATACAAGACAACCTACGGAGATGGACTAGGTGATGTTGTTCAGGGTCTATTTAGAAGGATAGCCCCAAAAGCAATACCGATCGCAAAGCAACTGGGAATGAAAGCTATTGATGTTGTTCGTGAAAAAGGTATTGGTGCTATGGGTAATCTCGCTGGTAAAGCATTTTCAGCGATCAAAGATAGACTAGCACGATTAATACGACGAAAACCTCAACCACCGGTAAAATTACCTAGTACTGAAGTAATGCCTGCAAATGTCAGTAAAATAATAAATCAAGTTGCTAATCAAAAACTAGCAGAGTTGGCTGATGTACCAATGTCAGAAAAAGAAAAAAATATAACCGTTAGTCTGATAGCAGGAAGCGGTCTTCGTTTTAGACGATAGTAAATATAATAAAATGTTCAAGCGCATATCCGATCCCGCATTCGACATGGACGCACCAGTACTCAAAGATGAGTCTGTGCGTGATTATCAATATTATTCTTATGACGCTCGAATTCCAGATCAGCGTGGACTAATTGAACTACAGGTTCAGGATACAAGTAGGTATTTCCTACCCGCTGAGGCTTTTATTGAAGTAGAAGGTGAAATTTTAAATATCTCTAATCCTGCAGCACCAGTAGCATATGGAGACGATGCTAGTGTCGGTTTTGTTAATAATGGTATTATGGCGCTATTTGACAGCGCCACGTATATGATTGATGGTAAAAATATTGAATCAATTCAGAAGGACGTTGTTGTTGCTACAACGATATTAGGTCTAGCACGATATAGCGACGATTATTCAAGATCAGCTGGTCCATCTATGATATTTGTAAAAGATACAACTGATTCTCCAGAGTATCGACAATGTGAAATAGGACGACCAAGAAATTTTGATAGAACCGCCAATGCGGATGTACAAAGTATGATTATTAATGTAGATGCAGATTTCAGCTTAGGATTTAGATCACGTCGAGCAATGTTTCGTGGTGGAAGAAGAGCATTTTCTTGTGCCATTCCACTATCACATATCTTTGGATTTTGTAGAAATGTCAGAAAGGTTATTTTTGGAGCCAAACATACGGTTGTACTTGTACGAAAAGCAACTGACAATGATGCAATATGGCGACCCGCTGGTGATGCTGGTACAGTAATTCTTACAAAACTTTCATTATGGATGCCAGTGATGACTCCATCAATATCTGAAGAAGATCGTCTACTCTCTTTTATGAATCAAGGTGGCAAATCAGCATTATCGTGGTTAACAATGACCACAGATGCTGTTCAGAGTAATATTAATGGTTTATTTACATGGCAAATAGCTTCTCAGCAAGGTGTTTCTGCGCCACGACATATATTTATTGCGCTTCAAGATGCTGCACGGGTGGATAATCAACTACGTAGTATTATGATATTTGACAATCTTGGTGTTTCCGAGGTTTCTTTAAGAATAAATGGACATCAAGAACCATCTGAGGATATTTTATTGAATTTTGAACAAAATCATGTAGCACGTGCATATCATCGATTAATGACGTTCATGGGACGTGATCAAAATATTGATACTGGTTTACAAATATCACAATTGGATTTTACAACCCTATATCCGATTTATTACTTTTCGCTCGAACATTTAGATTTAACCAGACAGTCAGTAGTCGATATACATTTTCGAGCTCGTGTTAACAGAAATATTGGAGCTATTGCCAATTACAGAGCAATTGCTGTCATACTCAGCGATAAATCAATGTTACTTGAAGGTGTTGGTGGACGAATGCGAGTAGTTGATGCTCCAGTAGAAAACATGTAATTAGATCGTTTATGAATATTATAATGTCGTATAATCACGTTAGTGTTAGTCTGACTCCTGGTCAGATTAAAAGGATACAATCAGCATCAAAAAATGACTGTGGATTAAAAATATTGCTAAAGAAAGAGCAGATGAGCGGTTCAAATAAATTATCTCTTACAGAACGTCAGCTCAGGCATTTCAATGAAGCCAAAAAATCAAATAAAGGTATAAAACTTAATCTTTCTGCGGGTGCCATTAAAGATATCATTAAGACGGGTGGAATATATCCACTTCTTGCTGCTATACCAGCATTAATAGCCGCTGCAGCCCCAGCTGTTGCAAAAGCAGCTGCATTAGGGGCCGTTGGAACCGCTGCTGGAATGGCATTAAAGAAAGCAACAGGAAATGGAATCAAAAAAAAGGGAAGGGGTCTAAGATTACCAGGGACTCCACATTCATGGTACGGAAAAGGCCTAAGATTACCAGGGACAGTTTACTGATATCTCCTATGTCCAACTTTGATTTACTAGATGCTGCTAAAAAATTAAAAATAAAAAATTTTAGAGGAGTTTTTATGCGTGATCAATTACCGAAACAACCAAACAATATTGAAACCGGTATTATTAATCTCGATGAAAACTCTGGTCCAGGCACACATTGGGTCGGATATGCAATTGATCCACGTGGAATTATTTATTTTGATTCATACGGACTAGCTCCACCAAAAGAATTCTTAAAGTATATTAGCGGCTATCAAAGTATTCCAATATGGTATTCAACGTTACCAACACAAATATTAACTGATCCACCAATATGTGGTCGTGAAGTACTTAACGTACTTGATGCTGTATCAAAATCAACAAAACCACCTCACAAAGTTGTACATGAATATACTACGTTGTCACATTTAAACAGACATTAGTAAATATAATGGTGGACATTTACGGAAGATCTTCTCGTGGTAAAGCTCAGCAGCAAGCTGATTTATCTAAATACGCAACTCTCGATCAGCTCAGAAATGAGATTGATGATTTATTAAACATAACCAGTGTGGATCAAAATGAAGTAGTTGTTTTTCAGGATAAACAAGGACGATTAAAAACTAGTAATATACAACTGCCAGATGTATTTATACGAGTTCCCACCGCGGTTGTTAATAATATAGTTACTTTTACTGATCAGGGTAAAATACAAGATTCCGGTACGTCAGTCAGCGATTATATTAAGAAAGCTGGTGATTCATTCAGGGGCAGCATTATTATGAATCAAAATAAAATTATAGACCTTGGAAACCCAGTCGCAGATACAGACGCCGCAACAAAGAAATATGTCGACGATCAAGAATCTAAGCACGTATTGGCCAACGGCGGTATAATGCGTTCATTTCTCAACATGAACAATAACGGTATTAATAATCTTAGAACACCGGAATTAGATTTTGATGCTGCAACGAAAAAGTATGTTGATGATAAGGAAATTCCTATTTCAACTTCGTTAAAAACTATCGGTGATGAAATGACTACACTTAGTGCTACTTTTTCTAGACACGTAGAAACGTTCTTAAATTTTCGTAGAAATATAAACAAAACCATTAAAGATTTTTTTGGGGAACAACCAACCGTTGACATAAAACTCTCCGACGTTAACATGAAACTCAATGATATTGTTAGTGGAATACCTAATATTGTTCAAAAACTAATCTGATTAAAATTCCACACGGACAAATTAAAAATATCGTATATACAGTAGCATCAGGATCAACAACATGGTCACCGCAAAATAACACACTCGAACATACCGCAGAAGTAACTGAGTTATAAAGGTTATCTATGTACGGTTCGGAAATTACTGCGGCAACTTCATTATCACCAAATGTACATCATAATCCTCTATTGGTGATGCTAACCAAGAACATCAAAGAAATCTTTACGTTAATATCAACGGAAATATCTCCGAGACGTTACTGGTGGTGCCTAGAATTCGTAACTGAAACTTAATTAAATGACGTTGTTAGTGTAATGGATCAACCTCAGTCTCGCATCGACGTTCAACGTTACAGATGCAATCAAGTATGTGAGCGTCTGACTAAACTAAATAATTTTATTGATTATTATAACACGAAAATAAAAAAAATACAAAAGGCGTATAGCTGTCATCGATGTAGTTGTTTACTCGGTTTCTGCTGTTATTGCTGGAACAGGATTATTATTATCAACATTGACGATGACAGCACCTACTGTTATAACCATCATTGTTTCAGCATCAACGACTATTGCTGGTGTTCTCGGTATTATAGCCAAAAAGATAGATACCTGTACAAATACTAAATTGCACGATTATATGATTAAATTACATACAGTGGCAGAGGCATGCTCTAAACTATCTTTGTATATTTCTTCATGCGTCAGTGATGGTGAAATATCCGATACTGAATTCGCGATGATGATGAAAACCTATGATGACGCATTTAAGGTGATCGCTAATGATTTTAATGAATTAAATAATAATGATAATAATAATGACAGACAGGGAGTTACTTCAGCAGATCGTCACTAATACAACTCCGTCAAAAACCACTATGATATCGTTAAGTTCGACCAATCCTGAATTTAGTGTCAATTTTCCAACATCAATTCCTGCAAAGGAAATAGCATTAGCACAATTGCGAGTTTATTATAGCTGGCCCAATATTAGATCAAAACCATTTGGTGGACTACAACCAAATAATTCATTAGTATTCGCCAATAAGAATAAGCCTGATGGAACTCCTGATTGGCAAGTAGTTGCTATTCCAACGGGCAGTTATCAAATAGAGCAGATTAATGATGAGTTCCAACGCAGAATTAAATCTATTACAGGAAAAGAATCAAAGAATAAAAAAAAGCAATTACTGTCTACGAACCGACATTATCAGCGGTTATTGAAATAAATTCCCCTGATTATTCTGTAGATATTTATCAAAGTTCGATTAGATCAGTATTAGGATGGCCTGAAGTTCCACCGGTTTATCAAGAACCACCAGAACCACAACGATCTGATTTCGTCTTAGATGTTGAAAAATTTATAAAACTTCCAGAATATCGAACAGTAAAAAATGCTTATCCATGGTGACGATATTTTGGTGATGGAGTTATACATTATATAGATAAAACAGAAACCCATTTTACAAAAATAGTTGATGATAAAAAAGGTAAAATAATAGTACTTGATGTTGATGAAATAAATTCATATGCTAGTACAATTAAGTCTGAACATGAGCGTGTCTTAAATAATCTAAAAACTTTATTTTCAAGCATTAATGTTTCGTACAACGAAGATTTAAAAAATCAAATAATTGAAACAATACAACATTTGAATCAAGTTGCTTCAGACCTAGAGTTCATGAATGATATTATTGTTAACAGAGAAAAAAGATTAGTGAACCTAGCAGCAGATAAACGCTATAGAGCGTCGTATATAGTTAATGAAGACGGTCCACTTCAGAGTGTTAGACCAAATAATCTGTTCACGACAGTATTTCTGAAACATTTCGGAATTACAAGAGAACAGCTACCAACATTTATAATTCCGGGATTTAACTATGAGGAGCTGAAGAAATCAGTTAATGATCTTATTGATGAACACTTTAAAAGAATATGTGATTCATGGAAAAAATTAATCCCGCCACCAACAGTTCTCAGATATAATAATGACCCATTTGGAACAGGTCGTCATATCTCACCTGGTATTGTTAATATAACATCCACCATTGCAGTGAATCTAGTATGCGATATAATTGATAGTAGTTACCACGTAGATCTTTCAAAGTCTAACCAGGCCCAGCAAGGATATATATTATATTCATCCAGTATTCAAGCGCCACCCGGGTGGCTCATTGTATCTGAGCCAATAAATCAAGTCTACCTGCGTGTACATAATCCATTATTGTCAAGAATGAATTTCAAACTCACAAATCAGGATGGCAATATTGTGGACCTTAGAGGAGAGACGTTATATATTAATTTGTACATACGCTCGTAGAATGATGCCCGAGTAAATTTTGCACACAAAAAAATCAGATTTTTGACCTTGACCTTGAGATTTGACCTTGCCTTTTGCATATATGTTATGTTAGGATGGTTGATTTATTATTATTATTAAAAATATCAAAAAAATTCAGTAGCATCCTAAGCGGTTACCCGTCATTGGGGCCTCTTAATAGCCTGTGTGTCTTTCATGGGGTCCTTTTTGCGCTATGTCTCTCTTATGACCGTTATTGGCACTCCAGGTTCTGTTTCTTTTTGGCTAACATTCTTTCTGAATGTTTTTATTAGGGCTCTTCCAAATGAGGCATACATACATGCACACATACATACACACATATACACACACATACACACACACATACTACTCATTATTCTAGAGCCCCCTTGATAGCATGTGTGTCTTTCATGGGGTCCTTTTTGTGCTATGTCTCTCTTATGACCGTTATTGGCACTCCATGTTCTGTTTCTTTTTGGCTAACATTCTTTCTGAATGTTTTTATTTGGGCCCTTCAATGAGATAGAAAGCTCAGGCATGCTACTGATTATTTTAGGGGAGAGCACCTTGTATTGTGGTTTCATATACCCACCAGTTTAAACCCACGGGATAAGTGCAAAACGCACTCATCACGTTGTTTAACGTGATGAGGATATGAAACCTTGGGAGGTGCGATGCTCCCCAATTCTTAAAACAATTTTTTGGTAATCCAGAACCATACCCACCCCCGCGGTCATGGGAGTCGAACAGCAGAAGTTCAGTACCAAAGTCCAACACTCGTGCACTGAGCTAATGACACTCGACTACATATATACGCTCGAGAATTTATTATATAGCTATTACTAACACGAGAGCATTACATTTCTAAGCATTACAGTGAAAAATCGATAATCGCTACGTCATCCAAAACCCACACATCTGTTTTACTGTATATAGGTCGGTATGTAGGTCAATATGTATGTGTGCTTTTATACATATACATTTTTCGTTTTAAGGTTTTAAAATTACTATCAGAACATAGCCTCAAGCGCCGTTGTGCCAATCCAATGTTACAATTCGGTTTTATTAAAACTATGTATCGTAGGATTTCCTGTTACGGGTCAGCACCGTTCACATTATCGGCAGGGACCTATCAATAGGTTTGGTTTTTAAACAGACAGACAGATAAACAGACAGACGGATACACTTTATTGAGATTAAAATACATTGTGTTTACGGCAAATATCATACAGTGTGATAGACATAGATTAGATGTTGAGAAATGCATAGGTTGAGAAATGCATAGGTGTATGGCGCATTATGATAATGACGCATTATATGAAGGGAAATAATCGTGTAATTTACTCTGTGGATAAGATTTTTTCCGGCAGGAGTTATGTCGCTTTATTATATGTCCAATTGCTTCACAGTCAAGTCCATGTTAAAAACTTGAATGTCAATTATTTTTTATTTTAAAGAAATATTTATATATATAATGAACCAAGAAAACATTAATAATATTGTTTCTGCTATTAAAAAATTTAAACATAACGGAATAAATCTCTCTGATAATCTTGATCCTGAGAAAATATTATGCGATTATGAAATATTAAAACAACGAAAAATCGACAATAAATACACATTACCATCCAATTATAAATTCGTAAAATCAATTTATCAGTCTATGTTAGAATCCTTGGCAGTGGTAAATGACAAACAGGTAAAGCTATTTGCGCCTCTTGCACGTTCGATCGAAAATATTAGATCCGAACTATCTCGTGAATACGAGAAAAAGAAGATTGTGGATAATCGTGTAATGCAATTAAGAAAAATTATGTTATTTGATTCTGTCAAAAGTGAGAGTGACACCGAGAGCAGCGACGGTGAAGGTACCCATGGCAAAATATAGAGTCGAACTATATACAATTTATTTATTAAGAGTACAGAGTTATATATATTCAAATATTACCCGCTGATTATATTTTATTCAATATGCTGATTTGTATACTTTATTTGCGACAAATTGTACTGATTGTGGATGTATGCTAAAATGTTTTGCAGCCGCATTAATTGAGGGAAAAGGTATTTCTTGTCCTGTCTGTATATTCATGGATTTAATAGCTCTCTTTTTAAATACTTTACACCTTCCAGTATTTCCACGTGCAGCATTCTGACTAGGTGTAATAGCTTGCAGGTTAGATAGCCGATTATTCTGGGGATCTCCATCAATGTGATCAATTACAAGCCCATTTTCAACTACTCCACGAAAACATTCGAATACGAATCTACTTGATAAATAATTTTTATTTCCAGCACGAAATCTAAAATAACCAAATTTATCAAGGCTACCGACTGGTTTTTTTGATTTACAATGTCTGATTGCACCATCTCGGGATGCTTCATAATTTTTTATTATAGGATGCGCCACAAATTCGTGTTTATTCCGAAATGCTTCTTTTCTTAATTCTCTTATAAAGTTTTTGTCGATATCATCATCATGGGTCTGATTTGTCTGAGTCATTTTATATAATAATATTATTTGTCTAAATCATTGTTTTGAAATCTGGTCAGATAATCTTCTACGGTTTGTATAGGAGATTTACCTGACGATGTATTATTTTTTTGTCATAATATCGTTTTAGTTCCCTGTATTTTTTCCGCCACATTTTAAACACAACTGAGTTTTTCCTCTGACTCCAACACCACATTGAATACATGGTATTGGTCCTGTACTTCCATTTTTGGTACTTTGCATATGGTAGTAGCAGAATTCATTCACACACGATTTATTACAAGGAGAAGTATGTCCAATTTTGAGCCAAGCACATTTGTTTTTTGTTTCAAGCATTATATATATATCAAAATTTTAATTTAAATATTTGTTTTAATTATATGAACGAATTATCGGCAATTGAACCTAAAAGAGCTACATTTGATCTTGACAGACTATCAGAATATAAATGTAGTACTTTGATGCAAGATCTAACTTTAACGGATGAGGATATAACCGAACGTATCCGTGAAGCCAAAAAGGAATTTCGTGACGATGGTGCTGCTCATGTATGGTCAACATTCAGAGTCGGAAATGTTACTAATATGATGAATGACGAACGAGGAAAAGTAATTATTAATCACCTTGATGATCAAAAATATTTTATTTTAATAAATTTTATTGTAAATACAGAAGAAGATACTTGGATTATTCGTGACAAGCGCGATCCAGTACGCATACAGTCAGGAAATAATATTGTTCTTTTGAATAATAAATCTAAACCCGGAATACTAACCAGTGTTGATAAGCCATATTATGAACGTGCATATCCAGTTACTGCAGTTGTATATGCAATATATCCGCTTAATAATAAACCTGACGTCAATAATCTTCAGCCTATGAGATTGTCAGAGTCAAGAATAAACTGTGTAGCTGAACGAGTTACAGAACATTTCATAAACGCGATACGTGGTAATGGTTTAACAGATTTACGACGTAAAAAAATAAATATGTGGGCAGAATCAGTTAAAGATACTGGAGCATCTATCAGAGATGTTGCTGATCTAGAATAAAAATTAAGATTTCCAATAACAGTAAAGACGTTAACAGGAGAGATTTTATATAAACCAAAATACATAAAAAAATGGAGCTCCTATAGATATTATTGATCATAATTCGCATGCGTGGACCTCAGCAGTAACAATATTTCCACGAGATAGAGCGGTTAAATTTTATGATGGACATATATTTGATTTTATCAAAAATATCAGCAAAAGTGACCCTGTATCCGTTTGGTTATTTCAAAGTTCAGAATATGATTATTACGATCAGTTTGTACGGCCTAATGGTGATATTTACCGTACAGAATCTCTTAATGTAGAAATGGAACATCTTGCGCAACGCCTTTGGCGTGAATATACTTTAGACGATGTCAAAGTTAGACAATTATTAAATAATTGTTTTACAGTTCCATCTGTAGCAGCTCATTTCGCTCAGGAGAAAAATTTATGGAAACCAACACGATCGGAATTTCTTGAAGATATTCATAAAAGCTGTGTAGAATATGGACACGGAGGATTATGGAATACTAAATATAAGTATAATGACGTTATATCTGTTGATATGGTAGCATGTTATCCTGGAAGTTTTCTTGGATACGGAGAATGTTCTGAATACTTTAAGAGATTCGGACATCCATCACACGAGATGACCAGGGTTGCAATAAACGGACATTTACCAGAATTTGACTTAACCGGATTTGCTCATGTAGAATCGTTTGAATTTGCAGAAAATCTTCATCCGATTACTTATGCTTGGTTTGGAAGACATTTTTCCGAAAAATGTTGGGTTCCAATAGTACTATTGCGATATATGCTTGATGTTGGAATTTTAACATTATTGAAGGTGAGTGAGGCAATTATATCGTCTAGTCCACAGAAGCAAGTTTGGTTACCAGAACCAAATAGATTTAATATTGATGATGCCAGGAAAGAATTCCCTATCTTAATGAAGATGACATTATTAAAATTACTAATAATATACGTAAATGCAGAGACAAGCATGATGAGAAACTTGCAAAAGATCTTGGTAGAAAGATAATTGGTAAATTTACTCAAGGAGGAGCCTATGATCATAAAAGACACTGTACAAGATTGATTATGGACGATGCTGAACTCGATTTTATAATTGCTGATACAACAGAAAAAATACATTTATAAATCGAAGTAATGCTTATTTGTCAGACGGAACCAAACTAGGTACAATTGTGAGTTATCTTGATGGTGACTCACCACAGTTTACTCATTTAAGATCATCTATGTTGGCATATGTTTCTATAAATCTACTGTCTATGATAAATAGATTTCCTCGTGATGCTGTCAGAGTAGCAACAGATTCGTTTTATATAAATAAAAAATATACGGATTTGTTAAAACCGCTGCTTGGTAATGGTGAATGGGGATCATGGAGAATAAAACAAGAAAATATACTTAGTTATTCTGAATCTGCCGACGTTGAAATTAAGGAAATATATTACAAAAATAATAATCAAATATCAAAGTCATCAGCACCATCTGTATCTGATCCTGTGGCTAGACATAAGACTGTTTATCTTAATGGATGCGGTGGTTCAGGTAAAACAACGCGTGCGATTAAATTATTCATGAATAATAATTCAGATATAATTGTTTTGACACCTACACATAAACTCGCCAGAGAAATAAAAGAGCGAGGAGTAAAATCGTGTACATACCATAGTTTCTTCAGATGGTGTGGAGACACATGGACTCCTGAACGAATGGGTGAGAAATATATACCTAAATATATTATATGGGACGAGATAGACACGGTGTCGTTAGAAATATTAAAAACATTTCTTGATTGGCTATTGACAAAGAATACTGCTGCAATAATGTGTGGTGATCATGGTCAACCACCACCCTTTATTGGTCAGTCTCCACATGAATGGCTGAAGAATAACGTAGATTATTATGAAGAAATAAATGATGACCATAGAGCTATTGATGAACCGCTGAAGGAATTTAAGAGATTAATCAGGCTACAAACAGACAGAGTACAATGTGAAATAATGCGTGGAGTAATTCCAGAGACTACAATGAATGATTTTCTGAGTTTATGGAATCCCGCTGATTTAATAGTTGCAAGTAGAAAGATAGTTCGTGATGAACTACAGGATAAATTATTTCTGTTACATAAAGAAAAGTTTTCAGATCTACCTGTACCTTTGTGTTATCGCCCAGCAGATACTCGACGACAGAATATTGATGTTGAAATTCCTGGTGTTGAAATACAGAATCTGGTCTTGAACGATATTATTTTAGTCGATATTAATGTCGTTGAGAATGCGCTGAGTATGAATAAATCACCGTGGACGTTAGGATACGCTATAACTATTCACTCATCACAGGGGTTAACTATTTCCGATACAAATATCTGGATTATAGATGATCGGATCGAATGGTCAAATTTAGTCTATCTCGCAGTTTCTCGAGTTAGAAGAATATCTCAACTACATAGGGTTATTATGAATTTTACAGAAAATAATAATCAAACTGTTAATAATGACGTAATAAGAAAGAAACTATATGATTATAAGCAGTGTGACAAAAAAAATAAGCGTGACTTTGATATTGATACTGAATTTATTATAACACTAAAACAACTACAGAATAATCATTGTACAAGCTGTAACTGTAATATATTATGGCAATATTCGAATAATAATCCAAGACAATTTACCGTAGACAGAATTAATAGTGATCTTGGTCATACACGTAATAATGTGATGCTGACCTGTCTTGAATGTAATCGACGTAGAGGTTCTGGTTATGTAATTGTATGTGGTGGTAATTGTGTGTCTTTAGGAATTACCTGTAATTGTTCACGTACAAATCCACGTTGAGGGGCTCTCGAATCTAATCTGTAGATTGGAGGTCTACCAGTAGATCTAACTACACTAGAAATTGTATGTGTAGTCACGCTCCAGATAGGATCGGTTGCTCTTTTTTTACCACCTTCAAGTTCACCAGGTTCATATAAATATCTTACAGTTACATTACCTAATACTGGTTGAGGTTGTTGTCTGTCATTGCTACGGGGTATATATTTTTTTGTAATTGCATTAGAAGGTTTCATGGAAGTTGAACGAGTAATTTCGTTATTTAATGCAGCTATCACACCTGGTAACCTTGCAACCCATTCACGAGATCTCTCACCGGATTTAAAGTCAGTAGATATTTCTTTTGCGTATTGGTATCCAAATAACCGCTCAGCAAGTGTTCGATTAAATCGTTCAACAATTGCCTGATCACGATGAATTTCAGTATGTCCTCGTCTGATTTTAACGTTACGTTTTTTCATCAACGATAATACTGTACCAAGAAATTCTTTGCCAGGATCAACCTGTAATAACTGTGGCCATCGCAAAGGTCCTCGCTGATAAATTCGTTCAAACGCAGATGAAACTTCAGACGCTGTCTTTGTTGATAATGGTTCAGCTTCTTTATATCTACTTGCAACGTCAACGACAGTTAATGCGTATTTGTATGTGCGTGATTGACGTCTACCAATTTTAATGGTGTCATGTGGTAAAAATAAAATATCTGCTTGATGAACCTCATTAGGGACGCTGACATCAAAATGTGCATACTGAATTTTTTAGGTGGTGGTAGATAAATTTGCCATATTGCCTGTCGTGCTAACCACGCTGCAGCAACAGAACGTGAAACTTTTGCTGCTTCAGATAATTTGCTAATAGCTGATCTGCCTCTCCAATATCCTCTTGGGTTATAATAAATGGATTCGATTATAATATTTATATAATTAATTACCAGCCCCTAACATTATTTTACCTTTCATGGCAGTTTTTACTAGAAAACTAGCGAGTTTTTCTCTGAGAGATTTATTAGGTATAGAATTTTACGCATGAATCAATTTTACATCTGCGACATGCCTTTGTTGTAAATCTTTACTTTTATACGCAACGTCATGAACATGACACGCTTGATCAATCTTATTTATTGGATACTCTCCAGGTCTTGGTTGATCTTGATCATCAAGTCGGATATCAAGTCGAGTTCCAGGACCGCAATAATTATATCCAGGAAGTGTTTCTCACCGGGGTATTTAGCCCATGGAGTTCCTGGTAATTTTCCTAATAAAGCGGCAATATCTCCACCTGTCTTTGTTTTGACAAATTTGTATTTCTTCGTGCCACATTTTACACATTTGCCCGTCAGAGCACGTCGTTTATTCTTCGTTGTTATTGTAGTTAATTTAGCAGTGGGTGTAGACGCTCTACACCGAACACAATATAGATCCATATTATTTATTATATGGATATAATTGACTTTTCGGCGACACGAAAACAGGAGCCAGTGAAGCATCATCCAGCATTACCACATTCAATAAGGATGATTATAATAGGTCCATCTGGATCAGGTAAAACACAACTATTATTAAATTTAATAATGCGATGGTTAAAATGGAGTAAACTGTATTTAGTAGCACCATCTGTAGATGATCAACACTGTTACGAAGTACTCAAGGATTTTAATGAAAATGCATAATTGCTGAATGAAGACGGTAATGATGTTGTTGACTTTATTACCGATATTGATGAAGCCCCATCTGTAGATGACCTAGATGGATTTATTAATAATTTAGTGGTGTACGATGACGTTATGCTGGACAGACAAACAAATCCAGCTAGAATATTTTCTCGAGGTAGACACAAGAATACAGATGTTATATACGTCACACAACGATATACACAAATACCTAAAGTGATCAGAGACAACTGCAATATTTTAGTAATGTTTAATGGAGTAGATAATTATACTTTACAGAATATTTATTATACTTGGTGTTCAGGAGATATGGATATGATTAAGTTCAAAAACTTTTTTGCTCAAGCACAGGCTGTTCCGTTTGGATTTATTACAATAAATTTACATGATCCAAGATCAAGATATCGTATGGGTCTGGATAAAATCTTTGGTTAATTATAGCAGCAGGCAGGGTGAACGACAAAAATTGAGTAACCCGGCGAGTAAACTAAACGCATTATAACATAAAAAACAAAAAAGTCAAAAATAAAGTAACAAAAATGAGCTAACCCAAACGATTTATTATTCGTTTTTCAAACTATATGGTAATAATAAAAGTTAGGAGGTTCGGTTTAGAGTTATTGACATTATTTTTTCAGCCCCTGTATGAACCTGTTTTTTTTTGTGTCTGAAACATTGCTTTGTAGGGTTCACCCTGCCTGCTGCTGATCTTGAGGAGCAAGCGCAGGCGTAAACGCCCGCTCACAAATATGACATATTTCTGCTGCAGCAAAATCAACTTTTTGTTTTATTGTCAGCGCTTTCATCATTGCTGTCTTACTGAGCAACATCATGATGGCATCAACCTCGCTTTAATATTTTTCAGAAGCCAATCTGTAGGATTCGCTCCACAATAATTATTTTATTTTGATAAACTTTTATCAACAGCACAGATAGCTTTATATGCTACTCCACAAGGAACACTTTCTTGAATTTTTCTTGTCGAAGATTTATCAAGGTAATTTTCTGCTCCTAGTGCTGGAACTGGAAAGTAAAATAGACTCGAAATCTGCGTAAATAACAAAGGGCACTTTCATCTTGTGTCTGTTGTTTGTAAATTGTAAGATCTTTTCATCTTCGCCAGGAATAGATATCCGCTGTACGTTAAAGCAATACTCGAGATGTCGATCAAGTACTTGCTGAGACTTACAGCCGTGAAAGCATCTAGTTCATAAATATTTCTTTTCCTTATGCTTGTTATACTGACCTCCCGTTAAAGTTCTTGATCCACACGTAACGATTTTTGTAAAACAATAAATGTATTTTTGTTTGTGATGCTTGATCGAAGATGTATCTGGGATCTATCTTTTGTCATTCATTATCGACACCAAACACGTTAATACCTCCTGTTAACATGAGATCGTTTTGTTTTTAAATTTTGAACTTGATTCTCAGAAACAGGAAAGTCAGTCTTGATAAAGTTTAGATTGTTAACATAACAAATGTAATTCGATGCTCGATAAGGATGATCTCGTGCTGGAAATAACGCTGATAATATAGGCATTGAAAACATTTGTTGTCGCTGTTCGTGATCTTAACACTACATTTTGAGTTTTTTAGTTTAGTTGGCAGCTCGACATATGAGCTACCTCGTAATGGACTATATTTCATAGTGTGAAATAAAATTTCTGTTATTTTATTAAATATCCAATCAAATCTCTCCCAGTTAAAATTCGACGAGATTTTGATGTGATATAAGGATCAGCAAATTTCTCGCGTTGTTGTTGAGCAGCAAGCTGCTCCGACGCATGCGTCTCTGAACCAAACTGCTGTGATTCTTGAATCCCCGAGTGATATTTCGTTTTGAAAAACGAACATGAAACTGCACAATGATCTTTAGACCTCTCCGCGCTGCAAGTTCAAATTTTATAATTGGCAGAATCAGATGATACAAGTTTGTGAACAAGTTTATTATGAAATCTCCAGCTGTTATCGAACCCAGCAAATGCAGTTGCAATTTTGTTAGATCTATAGCTTGCTTTCTGCATCAAACCTTGTTTTGCTATATCAACAAGTTTCAGCATCGCTATATTTACTCTTTTACAATCTTTAATTGAGTTTGATATGAAAACTTTGTCAATTACATATTAGAAAAACACAATAAAATAATGACACAATATTTATATCAGATGCCACTGATCTCGAGCAATCTTGCGGGATAACAGGAAATAATCTGGGTTCATTTTAGATATAACCTCTTTGCTGGCAATGAACTTGGTGTTGTGATAAATATCAGAACAACACATTCTATCGGAATTTTAACTCCGGCTGGTTATACAATATGATGAAGAGCATAAGGAAATGTTTTTGCATGAGTTTATCAGAACGCCGTTTAACGATGATATTCCAACTGGGATGCACGTTTTTCATGTGAATGGCAGTGTAATAGACAATAATATCGCCAATTTGAGTTTGCAGGATGAGTTTCAACAGCATCCAGTTTATAATTTGTATGAGGCTAGCAAAAATGGAATTAGCAGAAATATTAAAACAAAAAAGCTTGTTGGAAATATTAATAATCATGGTTACTTGAACATGATGATTCGAGGAACTAATACTAATCAAGTGTGTAACAGATCTCATAGATTTGTTTATCAAGTGTTTCATGGTTCGATTCTTAGTGGCTTAGTTGCAAATCATAGAAACGCAACTAAAACTGATAACCGTCTAGAGAAAATTGATTTTGTAACACGGAAAGAAAATACTAGGCGAGGTAGTTCTGGAAATGTTCACAACTTTAAAAATCTTAGACCTATCATAGCAAACGACTCTTCTAAAGGTGAAGAAATAACATTTCCTTCAATAAGGTCAGCGGACAAACACTTTAACATTTGCCCAGCATCAGTAAAACTCGTTGCAAATGGTACTACCAAACCTGCTCTATCAAACACAAGCGGAAATAGAATCGTCTTTCTATACAAATCAACCGCTATTTAAAATATTTGCCACATCACTGTTTGTCAGACAACAACTGACGTATTTCTTTAAAGTTTCCTTATCGTATTCGACTAGGATCTTGCCGTATTGACTTCAACATTGTTGAGCACGATCAATTTTTTTTTCTCGTTCTACTGTAACATTGGTGGCGCTGCGTATAAGGATTCACCACATTATTTTAATAATCAGCGCAAAATTTAACTGCTGGCAGCTTATTCACAGGTCTATCCTAAGAAAGTTTCTGAGATCTTTCTCTGGCATACAACAGTGGGCCCACTTCATTACGGTGTCTCTGTCGAACCTAACAAAGATTTTTTTATATTTCTCAAGATATGATACCTCAGAATCTGTCAGTAACACATTAAATGCCGAGTAAGGATCATATGTATCTAGTACGTTCACATACTATTTTCTGTTTTTCATTGCCTATAAATATCTTTACAGCGTCGAGTAGCAGATTCATATTTAAGATTTTAGGTCTCATGATGCTTCTTATTTCATCTCACATTTTATTACAGTAATTAGATAAAAGTCTTTTGTATAAGAGATGTCTCTGATGAAAAGGATCTTTACTCTGATCTCAATCGTGATACTGCAGAGAACAAACATTCCGAGTGCAAGCACTCTGAGTGTGAATTACGTCAGGATTCTCAGAATCCAAAAACTGTTAACAGTTCAAAGTTCCATCTAGAAACATCTATATTTCCTGTAGTCGAGGATAAGTTTGCAGATGAACAAAGTATAGTACCAGAAGATAAACAAGTTTATGTCGCAGCGTAATCACGGTACATTGTAAAATATCATCTTCCTAGAAAGATTAAAAAGTTTAATTTTATTATTTCTGAGCATCGGATATTCTGGGAGATGTTAGAGCCGTTCATGAATCGTGGACAGCTGGAAGTTTATGGTTGTCAAAAAATATAAAATTTGATTGTCTGTTTGTTACAATTTTTTATCCTGATGACAGATCCAACAACAACGCCAAGACAATATCTAATATCATTGTGTAGGCCAGTGAAATGTAGGTCTGTCCTTCTGAAATACGGAAAGATTTACTGTGACTGGATTGCTTGATGCTATGCATCACACGATCTTATCTAATCGCTCAATGCAATGCATCACACGATTTAATCAAAGATTTTTTATTTCACTATTTGGTATCCAACTATTAAAACTGTCACCATAACCTCTCAGTTTGACCAAACTTTGGTAACCTTTTCTTGTTATTACTCGCTCGATGACGAATATATCGTGCTCTGTCCGCTGCAACTCCTGTTCGTAGAAACTTCCAGTAATTTCTTCTCCTTCTAGATCTTTCAGCTTATTCGTAACAGGTATTATTATTAAAATTGTATCCACAACAAATACTTCCTCTGACCAATTTGGGGTAAATCCTTTTTCAGATGTTTTCTTTACTAACGAAATTCGAACCCGATCGCCTATACTAAACTTGTGTCTTCAGTACATATTCTCATTCACCAGTATTGGGTTATTGACTGCTTCGTTGGGCGACATTCCGAATGTTTCATATTTCGTATTATTGTAATCCGATACAATCCTTGGCAGATCATCAACATACCTGTTAGTGTTTTAGTTGTGAGTTGCTTATAGGTCTTTTACTTCAACGTGTGATTAAATCTCTCTACGGTGACACTTTTTCCCTTCATTCCAGTTACGTACTTGCTGATGTTATTTTGTTCTAGAAACTGCTAGAATTGTTTATTTAAAAACTCCGCTCCGTGATCAGTCCAATTTTATTTGGTTTTCTTACTGTATTAATAATAATAATATCTCTTAACGCCTCAGTTATAGTTTTTCCTGTTTTATCTGCAACAGATACACTAAACACGTATTTACTAAAAATATCAACTACGTTTATCAGGTATCTTTTGTTGTCGTGTACTATGCAATGTTTAACATATCAACAAGATCTGTCGCCCAAATGTCCTCAACTGCGTTTGCGACTACCTTTCGTCGAAGAAACTTTTATTTTTGGTTTGTGCAGTTTATGTGCCAGAGTGCTTTACACTCCAGTGTCATAAAGTACGTTTTCACCAAGTCGGGACTGAGCCGCATGCACCTTACCGAGCCCAAGTTTATATTTTGCTCCAATAATACCTTGCACTAGTTTACAATCACTTCGCTTTCATATTCCTCTTGGTCGCATATCTTTTAGTTCGTCAAGCATAACATGATCACAACCAGGTTTATCGTTTTAGTTGTAACGGTAACATGTCATGACGCATTGCAATTGATTCAATCTGATTGTAATGTTCTTGTTCCGGTACTGGGTTGTCATTTTTATCAAGTTGTTGATCAAGCGGGTTCCAAGGTCCAGTGTATTCATGATTTGGTAATGTCCATCCATTGGGTTTCGTTCATTTGCCAATTAATTTGTGTATATCGAAGCCGACTCCGATTACAGCTCGTTGATTACAACACTGACAGTAAGTTATTGTTTTATCCCGCTCTATACACAGATCGTTATTAGCATAAACACAAAATAAATGTTTTGCATTTTTATTATAATTTAATCATCGACTAAAATAACATTAGGAATTCTTTGTATTGCATGATCTCCAGGTAGTGAGTCACTCAGTTTAGCTTATTTAAGAAAGATACTCCTTTTCTCTGCAATAGGTAGCACAGACACCTTTAAGCATTAGTCTGTTATTTATAGTTGTTTCCATAGTTTCGTTCGTATTTTCTGTTTCACTTTTGCTCTTGAGGCAATATGTAGTCATTTTTATACAGCTATCTTAGATAAAATTGCAATTTTGTCGTTTTCTGCACTAGGTCGTTAAGTAAATTGTAATATAAATTTTAGAAGATCACCCGCGGAGTGCTTTGCACAAGTGGCCATTTGTTTGATAAACATAACACAGTAATATCCACAAGATGCAGTTTCAACTGGCTGAAGTTGATTAGAAGAGTAATTGATTTTTTTTTTTTTTTTGTATTTTTGGGACACTCGCGTCCTCGATGCAAAGTCGTACTGTTTGATAACATCACTCGGAAGTAGACCAAACGAATCAAAGTAGTTGTTGTTGTAAAGCGCTACCCAATGTGAACCAGATCCATTGTTGAAGTTCAGAATATTTACTACACAACTTCGTCAGGTTAGCGGTGGTTGAGATGCTAACCCGTCTTTAGAAGATACTCCGATAAATCCGTTGATATCTTTCATTTTATCTAGAATCTCTAAGTTATTTAACGGCGGGTACCGGGTAGCATCAGTCCATTCCCACGTCATATCCCCAACAGACTGGGAAGTAAACTTCCCGCTTTTCCTGTTAGCAACGGCCCCATGAATCCACCTTGGCCCGCATTGCGGTTCATTGTCCTTGAGCCGCTTTGCGTCCTCTTTTTTTTTTAGTTGTTGCTTTACGTTTCGTTGCTGTTTTACGTTTCGGAGCACTTCGTGTTACAGGCATTTTGTTTATTACTGTTGTTAAACAAAAGTGAAATGCTTCACATTTTACGCAGTTTGTTTGCTTCCGTCTCCGGTAATTCCATTACCGGAAACAGCCTTTTTTGTTGCACCAGATATTGCACCTGACGCCGCAGCTAAAACTAATGTTCCTAGTGCCGGCAATAGTTTTTGTAGTACCGTTTTTGCAATAATTGCTAGTGCAGGTCCCAGAAATTCTGCACTTATTTCTTTACTTCGAGCCATTGCAATAACTTGTGCTGCTGATTAATTCAAAATAAAAGGTTTTTTCGGTCGCATTTCATTGATTTGTCTTTGCGTTAACAGCAATTTTGCTGGCAGATAGCTTTTTGTTCCGCCGCCCTGGGTTCCGTAAAATCCTCAGAGAAACAGACTGTCGTTTAACGATAGCCTGCGTTAGCTTTTTAACTTGTTCCGGCGATGAGTTTATTTCTTGCATATTATATTTCATTATATTTTATTTTCCTTCTGTCTGATAAAATTGTACCGCTTGCTGTAAAATGTAAAACACTTCAAGTGCAAAGTATTTAACACCTGGATAGTCGTTCTTGCTAGAAAATCAATACATTCTTCCTTTTGTTTGATAAAATTATATCGCTTGCTGTAAAGTGCAGAGTACTTCAAGTGCAGAACACTTCACACCTGGATAGTCATTCTACCTTTCGTAGAATCTATCGTTAAGAATCTATCAGATAAATTAGCACATATGCATAATATGCTTCAACTGGAACTACTCCTAGCGTCCATATAACCTCAGTATCAAACGTTGATCCAATAACTCGTTCTGAATGTTTTGATACGTCAAAGTGAAATATCGGATAAAGTATTCTAAACCCTTCGATTGAAATTTGAGATCCACTGTCAGGATCAGGATACTTTTGCATTGTTTCTATAAGATACATGCAAGCACGAGTCACATTTCTATAAGCACCAACTGCAAAATTGCATTCGATTGCTCGTTCGGGATTCTGTTTAGAATTTATTGCAACAAATATTTGTCTGACATCTGGACTGTCAAATATAGAATTGTTTTGTAGTTGACTACTACTTCGGTGTTGTCGCTAAAACACAATAAATACGTGTCTTGGTAACTGTTCGCTTGGGGCTTCTGTTATTCGCCCTGCGTTATCAGTTGAATTTGATACTGCTCTTTGATAAATCTTATTTTGTTCAAAGTATACTTTTTTGGTAACCGTGATCAACATCGCCTCAAGTTCGATTGTTTTATCGATAGATGGAACGACTCGTGGCATCCACAGAGCTAATCCTGAAATTACAAACTGACAATCAGCAGTATCAAAGTTTTTATCAGACAGTCGTTGTGATCAGCACGCTCAAGTATGAGGGTGTGTTTTATTCCAAGAAAAACTTTATTGTAGTCCCTACAAAAACCAAATATTGTGCTCAACTGGAGCATTATCGTAATCTGACGTGATTTACTTGTAAACTTTCTTCGCTTAATATTACCTTCATTGTACCTAGATTTACTGACAGGTACATTTACTATACATTTAATACTGCTAACATTTCAGTTCCATCAGCTGCAGCACCAACAACAGTATTTCCAAGAATATTACAAACGTTTGTAAGCTCAACTCTTGTAGCATTGCATCTGCAGCTGCATCAAGTACAGAAACACCAAAAACAGCAGCATTAGCGAAAAGATAATTTTTAACTTTATTTAATTCAGTAGCAGCGTCAGCGGCAGCAGCAAAAGTATTTCCAAGCGGATCAAACTCAAATGAAACAGTATTACCATCTCCAGTATTTTTGAACCACAACATATTTGTTGCAACTGATCTCGAGTAATTCTCACTAAAAGACACAAGATTAAGAATAGTACTTGCTACTGGTAAGCGCATAGAAAGATCTTCTACTTTTGATTTGCTAGTTGATATCTTGCGCTTTTAAACAAGAACCAACCGTTATTCACGAGTGTTATTTGTGTATCAGATGCTATATCTCCAGGTGGACAAGCAGTCGTTCGGATTATACCTCGTACTTTAAGTACTTTGTGCGGTAGCAAAAACACCTCTTCTTTACGTGTATTGAACGTTCGTATGCCCATCTTGTTAGATCCCTTTGAGTCTTCATCGAGGTGCTCAACATACTCAAATTCTGTTGTTGAGTTATCTGTTGGTATTTCCTCAGTCAGGTCCAGATAATTTTTGATAGACATTTTTTATTTGTAATTAGTAAATAAAATCGCGAATCGCTTTGCAGTTTAAGGTTGCAAAAGCAACCCACTTAAATGCGGCAACATCTACTAACCGTGCTATGGTCTGAAGTCGCGTTTTCGTAACAAGTTTTCTAATAATTTCTTCACCTTACGGAGATAGCAGATTTTTGTTGTTGCTTTTAACAACACCGTAGCCGTTCCTAATGTTTATGCTATTTCAGAATTGCTTGTTTTATATCTGCTGCACTTGGCAGAGTGCCAGACACTATGCCCTTGATTTTATCAGCAATCGTTTGTCCGACAGCTATGCCCCCTGCGGATGCGACTATTGTGGCAAAAGCTTTTGGTACGTCTAACGCAATAGGTGCTGCTTTATTTGCAATTCCATGTACATTCTTAACTATTTTAGAGAATAGGTTTCCGAAGAAACCTCCTTCGATTTTTCTACGATAAATTTTTCGTTGTTTCATTTTGTTATACAAAACTGCCTGATAAACTTTGTTGGATATCTATGACTTTCAACCGACCGACCTCAAGTGCAGATGGTAGGTTATAATTTTATTATTGAGATTTAACTGTCGCCCTGATTGATCAGTCAGCGTCATCGTGATAGTAGGATAGTATATTATGTCTTGGATTTACTTGCATTAATGAACCTGGTGGAACATCAGGACTAAAACAATAAATTGTTTGTCCTTGGCTACCTCGTGCTGAGTACAATCTAGTTGCAATCGAGCAGTTTATCAAAATTGTATCTACGTCTGTGATGTTGACAACTGATTCACTATCATACGATATTGCTGAAACTGTTGCAGATTTATACTGTTGTTTATTGAATCCGAGTAATGATCCGATTGTATCTTGTTTACCGAGATCGGTGAAGAAGTTGTTTTTCAGTGTTATTCTTGATTGTAACGTCTTATAGTTTGGAATGAGCTCAAAATTATCTGATGAGATACCGCTGGCAGCAGCGGTTATAAGATATTGTATTGTTTTGCTTAGATCTATAACGTTGTTAGCGCCTTGTGGTATCTTAACAGATATCCAAGCAAAGCGAGCTGGCAAAGCTCAATTGAAATGTGAAATCGTCATTCACATTAGCTTTTACGTTTGAAATAGCAGGCCAAGCAGGAGCTGAAACTAAACATATTTCAGATTGCGTCGAAGACGTTTGCGTCCCTGGGCCAAGTTCGATTGGTGGATTATAAATAACAGAGAAGTTTGCACTGTTCGCCGTAGTCCGAGATGAGTGAAGTAGTAATGTATTTGATAACGTTCTTATTTTATTCGATAGATAAGGCTCGGAGTGCTTTGCGGTTAGCGAATAAAATCGCCGCGAATTAATTTGCCGTGATAAGATCAGTATGTAATATATACTATTCGTCAGATGTTAGATAACTATTTGATCTGAAATTATCTAAAATATCAACAATTTCGTTGTCGATTCATGTGCTCACATTTCCGGCTTCTTTTGATGAGATTAATAGCATCAGTCGATCAACTATTTCAGCTTGAGAGGTATAGATTTCGATGCCGGACCCTGATTGTACAGGTACAGGTTCAGGTTTATTGGTTTTTGCTAACGTAAGTAATTTAGTATTCCCGTTATATTTTTCTGTCGATTGTTTTAATATTTTTTCAAATGATAACTATATTTCAGCGATAATACTTTTTCGGTATTTATAACAAGACTATACGCTTCCAAAACAGCTTGAGCTTTACTGATATTAAATGATATTCAGATTCATTTGAAATTTTTATATTTGTTAATGACTCGATATATCGAACAAATTTCTTCATCTTCCATTTTTTTTATACCGTAATAAGTTTTTCTGATTCAAATATATCATTTTCCAGATCCACAATTTGTTTATCTTTAAGATTATCGCCAATTATATTTATTGCTTTTTCAATATCGTTAATCGAAATTGTGCTTTTCTATCATCCGATTTCTCCTGTTTTCGCCGTTCCTTATCTCGTTTTATTTTTAATATTTCCTCTTCTACTCGATCATCTTTTCCAATTTCTTGTAAAATCTCAGTTTGTTGTGCAACAGGAACCCCTATTTTTTCATTAACTTGTTAAGCAACTTTCTTTCGTCCTTCTTCAAATCTACCCAGCAGTCCTTTTTCTTTTACTTTTTCGATATCTTCAGGTGATAACGCAGAAATATCAGGTTGTTTGCTAAGTACAGCTTCAGTTACAGGTCTGAAACGTCTAGCAGTTTCTTCTGCTGTTTGTTGTTGCCCGCAGCGTTCCTGTTCAAACTTTTTTTAATTCTTTAATACATCTCCACACTGTTCTCGTGCTATATTTTGTACGTCAATATTGCTGAGTCCAGTGAATAATACAAAACAACCTGTATTTTCCCTGATAAATCGATCTACTTTGTACAACTCCTGTGCTAGATAAACTGCACTACATCTTCTGTTTCGCGGCAGTGAAAAGTACGATTTTATCATACTCATTTCGCTGTTCCTTAGCGGGATGTCATCAAACACAATAATTTTTTATGCTTGTCTGAATCTAGCTTGGCAACCGGAATGAGATCTTCATGTTGTTTTGTAATAAAAAAATATCATCATTAACGCCACATTTATTTTTTAGTTTTTCGTTATATTCACTAAGCAGCTCGTATATGTCCTGTGTAGATTTATAGTTTAAATATAAACTCGATCGTAGTTGAGGATGTCGTTAAGTAATAGATTCATCAGCAGGTTAGTTTTGCCTGATCAGGTTCGTCCAACTATCAGATAATGACAATCTGGTAGATCGTTGTTATGTTGAAGTCACTCCGTGTCAAAGTTAACTATGCTCATTCTATATCAGGTATTTACAAAATCTTACCGCACAGTAAGAATAGCTATTACAGAAAATTTGGTACGTTAATCAGAAGCTCAACAGAAGAAAAAACAGCAGCAAGTACAACTGACGCAGATTTAAGAAAATTGTCTAAAAATTCCGGAGATGCAATGACAGGTAATTTAAGTATGTCAGGTCAGCGAGTGCTTGACCTAGAAACAACATATCCACCTATGAACGTGAATAACACACAAGCTGTAAGTTATGCACAACTTAAGCTGATCGATAATAGCAAATTATCTCTGACAGGTGGAACATTGACTGGATTGATAAACATGTCAGGTAATAAAATAATAAATCTGGAAACGGCATACCTTCCTGCTGACGTAAATAACACACAATCTTTAAGTTATGCACAGCTTAAAGTGATCGATAATAACAAGTTGTCACTAACTGGTGGAACAATGACTGGAAACACAGATATGGGCGGAAAAATAGTATTTAATACTCAACTCGATAATACAACGTTGACCAGCAACAATTGTGTAACAAATGTTAAATTTGTCAAAGATAACTTTGTAATAAATCCGGTGATACGATGACAGGTACGTTAAACATGGGCGAAAACAACATCACATCGTCGTATAACACAATTGCCGCATCAGACCTTACAAGTAAGCAATACGTGGACTCTGAAATATGTGCAAATCAGCCAGTACAATTACTGCAACAGATTTAACTTACGTCAAAACTCTGGAGATATGATAACAGGTGCGATCGACATGGGCGATAACAAAATAACTTCTACGTATGTACCTGCTGCTGCATTTGATCTTGTAAATAAACAGTACGTGGATAGTGTTGTTGCAGGTAGTACAAAGCGAGCTAAAATAGTGTCGGTTATATTCCACATCTTGCTGATGCTGTTAATAATCGTTGGGGTTTTATTGCATCTGCATCAACACAGTATCCTGGAAATAATCCAAATTATGCATTTGCGTTTAACAGCCCTACATCTGACGGGTTAGAGAGGACCACAAACGGAGAAATATATCATTCTTGGATCAGAATACAGTCTCCAGCGACTGTTGCAATATGGAAAGTTCAACTACGAGGTAGATTAAATGTTAATCTTGGACGAATTTATAATTGGCGATTAGAAGGATCGACCAATAATATGATTTGGACAACATTATATAACGCGACAGACGTTTATATAACAACGAGTCAGCAATTTACTCTAGCTAATGCTAAAACTGTTAACAAGTATCTTTATTTTCAGATACATATCATCAGCGCAGAAAGTCATTATCCTGGATTGATGATGTTTCGGATATATACCGCTGACGACTTAATGTGATTGTAATCTACAATGTCTGTTGATCCTCCATCGATCAGAGTCACAAATGAGTTTTATAATTTTATACTAAACCCGAAAACAGAGATCGAAATAGCTGATGTTGATTCGCTAAACCAAGAAAGTGCTGAGGAAGCAAGAGCAGTAAATATAATTGATCGAATGAAAAAGTATCTTTATGTTCGCCCGTTTTAAATGAGAACAATGATAATTTTGCTAGAGTTGTAGGAATGAGAGGCCCTCAAATGAAATACACAATCAGAAATTTTAATATAATTAGTAAATACTGTCCTGTGAATGACTGTGAGAAACAACGATTAAAGGTTGAAAAGTTGCTGTTAAATACGTTGCTTGAGCTAAATACAAAAACTCTTTTGACGATCAACAAATCTAACCTTGTTAAAACAAAATCACATGGTCAGAAGCCAGAGCAAGAGCGACTTTAAAAAGTTCACAATGAGCTTCACAAACCCTCTGAAAAAAGAAAACACAAGGTTTTTAAAAAAAAAATCGAAAGCTCAAAGACACATTTGCTAAACGTCAAATATTTCGTGTGCTAGACATGGACTATTATGATAAAAAGACGTTGTTGGAATGGTAGATAATCGTATTGATGATAACCTGCTAACAACAGCGTATCTAGTTCTAATAGACTCTCTCACCGGTGATAGAATAAGTATAACGTATATCACATTCATACTGCATTAAACGCAATATCAGAAATTGAACATAGGATTAAGTCATATGATAATGTTGAACGAGACACATATTTTATCAGGAGCTACGATATTAAAACTGTAGAACCTAATATTGATGAAGATTGTGACGCGTATCAGAGTTCTAAAAAAAATTGCATTAAAAAACTATATAAGAAAAAGCTGGAAAAATTGCTGACAGATTCAAAAGACAAAAAACACAAACGGTTGGTTGCTGGATACCTAAACCTATCAGTCAACGTCATAAATATAGATGAAGTAGATATTCGCGGTCTTTTGAGTTTTGCAACAACATATGCAATTCTCAGGCAATATCTAGTACTTAAAAATTTTAAACTGGGACAGTTTTGTTATGTTGTTAGTTCTATCGATGAAACAGAAGATATTTCTCTTGATAGAGTCAATGATATTACTGAAATACAAACAAATTTTGATCCTCCATTTTCATCCTCAGATCGTAAAGTATTATCAGGTAGCAGATAATATATCTCGTCTGAAGTATATGATAAGTACAGAGATTTTCTTGCTGATCCTGTCAATAACAATTTTTGTACGCCGATTCAAACGGTTGCTGCTGAAAACACCTTTACTACGTCAATTGAAATAATTACTGAAACAGTTTCATAATCACAATAAAGAAATTATTGATTTCAATCATATTTTATCAGGTCTCTCCAACTACGACAGGGATGAGCCGATCAAATATCACAGATACTACCATTAAAAAAAAAAAAAACTTTACTGCGTCAGACGCGCCAGAAATATCACAGCGAAATAATAGGCGTGCTAAGCTACATTTCTATTTTACTTACAATATTGGGAATAGCATCAGCAGGTGACACAGTAAATCTATTACCCCTGATAGTGTCAGGAGCAGGTATTGTATTATCAGCAATAAATAAAACATCGAGCCCAAATACGAGAACAGAAATACGTCTTGTAAAATAGCAATAGCTACCTACAACAAAATTCTTAATCAACTTCGAGCTTATCTCAAAGGTGAGTAGTTTTATTATGTTAGATCTGATACAGGAACTGCGAGTCAAAGATGATGTGCTTGTTGATATGATACCGAACAGAGTTGTGAAATACGAAAAATTATATTCAGTAAATTTTGTGTGAAATAGGAAATAGGAAAGATATAACAATTATGCTTGACAATGAGAAATATCGTACATATTTCAAAAGCAGAAACAAGATAAAGTTGTCTCTCGTTCGCAAGATTCAGATTATTTTAGTAAGCTTGCTTGGCTGACATATTCGTTTTCTGGTGTTGTTGATAATCTTTACAATCCGATATCTCAGAATAAATATTCTAAGATCACAGTTGATAACGAGCTAAAAATATTTTATGTCGATAAATCAATAGTCTCACATGGAAATTTTATCATTATATTAGAACCTGGCTCTCTTATCAGTGGTAAGATTAATTTGTACTTGTCTGTCAGGACGATGAGTCTTACACTATAGTTAAAGCTGAGACTTTAAAAATATCTCGACAAGTGGTTGTGTAAAATTTTGTGTGAAAAAATATAATCAAAATTGCAGTAGTCCGAGGGGAGTTTCTGAGCCAATCCTATTTTGTTTGACGACGATGATGATTTCCTTGATAGGTCCTCGAGTTAGGTAATTGATTTTGCTGCCTCAACACTAATACAAAATAGAGAGTTGGCTTAGAAACCCCTTTTAGAAGACTTCTGGTGATACGGCTGTAACAAGATAACCGGGTTGAATTTTCGGATTTATAACAGAACACTTTTGATGGTGATACAAAATATAATGTTTATTGATGAATGACTTGAATGGAAAAGAATTCTGATTAATACGTGCGTGTATAAGATCCAAATATTGGAAAAAAATTAACACAATCCGCACAAACCTAATAATGCAACATAAATATGAATACAAATAAATGATCTTACACAGTAAAAGGACAAAGGTTAATGATTCACAGTAAAATAGTAAAAATGATGTGCTTTACTCATGTAGTAAATGTATTCACTCAAACAGTGAAAAATGAGGTACTTTACTCAAACAGTAAAATGATGAAAACAAAGGAACAGATATCATACAAAATATCTTTACAGTCCCAAAACACTGGGTATAACGAACCCCAAAATTAGCCACGGCTAAAAGATTACATGCATGGAGTAACACAAAACACTCAGTCACCAGAACACTTGGCTACCAGTCACACTGGTCAATCAAGCAGTCAGCATTTCAGGTAGTCACCGACCACCATTCAATTCCTTGGTCAATCAAGCAATCAGCACCCACCAATTCGGTTAGCAATGCCCGATCACCTGCTACTCGACCAGCAACACACTGTTCACTCAGCTCTACGGCTGCTATGGTTCAGTTTTACAGCTGTTATAGTCAACTTCTATGGTTAGCTTTACAGCTGGTATCAGCTGAAAATACATCTAACACCGTGTACGATGCACGACAAAAGGCATATACGATAACACGTAATGACGTTTTATACGGTAAGCTATACAAATTGCATTATAGGCACAACATTACAAGCAATAAACAGGTTCAGAAGTGAACCTACCCGTGTCCGATAAGAATCCTACGGTACTAAACATTTCTTAAGAATGCCACTTTATATTGCTAATATATATCTCTTGCTAAGTCACAAACAGGAATAAAAAATATTTGCATTATACTACGTAAGCCGAAGCTACATAGAAAATATACAAAAAAATAAACTTGGTAGTACAATAGTTATAATTTATACCCAAGAAATTAATAAATAACTCACATACCTCTACAGCTGAAGATGTACAAGTCCTTAAGTAGACTGCTCACTGACAACACGTTCAGTAATGTAAAGATTTAGTCTTATGGTGAGGCATTTATATACAGACGATACAACCCTACATCGTCTGTGCGCTGGAAGTATTCGGTGTTTCCCATCGAAAGCACTTCGCACGTTCGGCATAGGATGAACCGAATTCACTGCTTGGAAATATAGTACAATATGCATAAATTAACATCGGGTATCGTTGTACTCACAAAACGAAACACGAGTACATGTATTTAATAAATAAAGGGATTTATACAATTCCGTGGCAAATGCTTTCATCAGTCATAAAAGCTATAAGTATTGAAACCAAACACTCCATTTGATTACAATCTGCTGAGCTAATTCAACCATAGACTCTCAAATTTACATATTTAATTTTTTCACTACTGCCGCAATTAGATCCATTCGGAAATAATTTCGTTCGGTATCAGTATGCACCGGGGGAGCTAGAAAGCAGACAACGTCGTGCTACTGACCCGGTATGGTCCGTAGATGACTTTAGAATCTCGGACCGGACTGATACTCCGAGGCAACCAACACACTACCATTAGGTGGGAGCAAAGCCTCTGAGTAGAGCTAAAGCCTTTGTAAGAGAGAATTGCAAGTCGTTCCTGTGAATACGGAATAGCCTTTCACAATCGCATGGTATTTGTACATGTTAGTAGTGCTACCATCAAGGAAAATAGCTAGCTTGGTGTCAAGCGGAGAAAAATTTACTTCAGTGCACCGATATAAACCTAACCAAAGTTCTTTGATCTTATGAGATTCGCCGCACGCGAAGACATTCCACATACATATCGTGCCCAATCACGTGTCTTTTTCGGATAAAAACAGGATCAAGTACATTTTGTTGCGCAGTCCTATTTATTCTTCGATAAGCTTATCCGTGCACTCATCCTTTCATTTTCCTCCGACTTTCTTGTGGGTGTTACTAAACAGTGGATGATCTTTCGTCTATTCGCTTAAATTCGTTTACCAGCGAGACCTCACTTATGTCCGCTTACACATCATTGTTGCTAATGTGCATAAGCAAAGAGTCGGTGTCCGTGTGCAATATCTTGATGTTATCAACTTACCACGTACTAAAATTTGTACATGAGTAGTTTAGACAAGTCCAACACAGATGCATCAAAATAGATTGACTTTGTCAAGTTCAGTTTTATTTTTACTGAGTGCACCAATGAGTCCGCCTTAGAAAAATTTCGGTGACTCACTCTCAGGGTCATCAATAAGCCTGTGAAATTTATCTTCCTCTCAATCACGGACAAGATCAAATTGGATACGTTTGCGGAGTTTCTCCATTGTTTCTCCAAAGTTGTTCGTTAGTTTAAAGAAATCTTCTTCAAACTTGTTTGCGGCATTTGTGTGTAGATTCGTATTTATTTGTATGTAGGGCGAAACTGTAATACTCTGTGTACTTTGCATATACGCATAACCAGTCGCGGATACATTTTCAGCAAGCGTTCAACGTAGTTGCTCTTAGCTTTCAGGTTCGGAACAATCTCAACGCATTCTATAAATTTGCGTCTATAACAATCCAATATTTTACACTAATATTTGGGCATCCATTCGCAGGACAATGTCAGCGCTTCTGGTGTAATCGGATAATCGTTGTCGTGACCGCGGAGAAGGTCGTCTAGATACTCTAGGTCAGCTTCACAAATGTACCAGATATAGTTCTTTTATCATACTCTCGTACGCACTTTTCCACGTATGTGTGCGCGGAATCAATCCATTTAAAACTAGCAACAGGCTGGGCTTGAATATTGATCATCCATAAAGATTGCTGTTGTTTATCTGCATAATGTAGCATTTGGCGGACTCGGGAAATAATCCGTCTACACCTAGGTTTTTGGTTCAAAGGTAGTGTTGGCTCTCCACTGAAATCTCGCTACGGATTCCTCTTTCAAATAAACAAATTCTGATATATGTCAGTGAGACGTTCCAGTTCTACTTTTGCATTTGACAGTAAAGCATCTCGGGCAATTAGTGTATGATAATTAGTCTGATGGGTCCAACTGGCTGCGTCTCTGAACGGATCGAAGACATCCGCAAGCAGAAGCACATCTGTTCTAAAACACATATAATGTCAGCCACCTATGTTTTTACGTTCAAACTTAGACCATATGGTTTTTGCATATTCATAATCTTTTTCTGAAGTACCCTCGAGGGATAGAGACGAGTAAAAGCCGCTCATGGGTGACATTTGTGTCTCATAAAACTTTTCCCATCCGCTCACGTACTCGTATGGGTATCAACTTCAGCTTGTCAGGGTTAGCGGTACCATCTCGACTGATGATTTTGAAACATTATCATTCGCTGCAAGGTTACTGACTAACTTGTCGAAACCAGCTTGCCTCCCTTAGTATGTAATGAAACAAACCAATAACCTGGTACATTATACACTGGCCGAAAATGATGGAGGCAATTGACCTGAAAAGGACACTTTGTAAGTTTAACATTGAAAGCATAGCTATGCACCAGAAGGAAGCCATTACATGTATATTTGAGTGAAAGGTATTTGTGCAAACACAGACCGGCAGTAGAAAATTGCTTTATTTATCAGTCCATTCAAGTTTTGTGCTCCGTTTGTCTCGATCGTGTAGGAACAGTGGTCAACCTTGGTCAACTTAATTTTGATTGGATGCGGTGGTTTGCCGTGGCATCCAATGAAATTCACAGACCCGAAGCACAGAAATATCTGCTCCATACGCCAAGGTGTAGATAGGGTTATCACATCGCAAACTTGGCTAACGAAGATGGTGACCATCATGCTCTTGCAGGTTATGAAGTACCACAGTGATGTTTGTTTTGTTTGGATAAGTTTGCAGCCGTAAACATGCCAGTAATGTGACCGTGATCACGTACTTATTCGTCGGTGGAGCTAAAAGCGCCACCGCAGATGCAGCAATCAGTGGCTGCGGAAATTCGCGTGTATTGTCACGGGCTGGTTATAATGACGATGAAAACAATTGTCTGATGCATTTCGCCGTAAACGCGGTCATTTTTAAGAACACTTCTACCGTGCCCTTGCCGTGGTACAATAATAGCTGCTCAATTTACAGGACGCATTTAACAACAGTATAACAAACCCTGTTTGGGATATGTTTTTCAACTTGGATTGTGCCTGTTAGAACCTCAAGATAGTCTGCTGGAATGTTGAAACGTTCTAAGTCCGCGTAAATTAAATAAGCTCTTTCATTTTCTCTGTACAGCACTAAAGTTTAGAATGTCTTCCCACATTCTGTCATGATGGTGAACTGTGTTTTTTCTCCTAATCCACGGCCTTCAAAGACGTTGTCATTCTCGTCAAGATTCTATTGGGTACCAGAAACATGTCTACATCGAAATTTCCTAACCTTGTACTTACTGTGCCGATATAACAAGTCTTGTATACACACGTAATGATACCGCGCCTCTTAACCGTGCAACAATAGCAAATCAATTTTAAACTGATTACGCGACTTTGCACGGATACCTCATTTATGGCATGGCCGAAAACCTAGGCCACACGTGACGCGAGCAAGTGGCATCTACAAAATTCGTAATGGTATATTCTTCCTCTGAGTTCATATTTTAAAAAAACGTACATCTTACCTGTGATTGCATCATGAATCATGATCCTATTGAAATATATATAT
>JAECUM010000913.1:0-106246 GCA_016617855.1 Megalonaias nervosa
CTGTATATCTTTTGCTTATGACACAACAATCACAAAATTTGGTACATGGTTTACTCATGAAATAGCAATCTACAGAAGGGTGTAAGATTTTTTTTTTTGTCCTTTAGGGGGTAAGACGGAAGACAAGAAAACAAAAGAGATATATTTTACACCCAAAATTTTACACACGAAAATCACTTTATTTAATCGCTTGTTTCATCCATTCAGAGAATTTAGCCACGTTTTCTAATACACCAGGTTCGTTGTTAAGATTCCAGTGAATACGTCATTTTTAAATTCAGATGATAGTAGTATATGGGGGCAAATTAGCCTCACGTGGACCGTAATGTTTAAAACAGGCCCCGGCACTATAGCCTCAAGTGGCACAGGTCAGGCATTATAGCCTCACGTACACTTCTATGTTAAAAGAGGGTCCCGGCACTATAGCCTCAAGACTGAGTATAGTAACAATAGGAATGGAACAGGTGGGATGGCGTCACGATACTGGACACTTGCAACAATGTTGCAAGTGGCTGACCTGAATACGCGCAGCTACTCTATGTAGGGACAAATACAATAGAGACAGAGACATATATAAACACATAGATAACACACATAGGCAAGAAGAAGAGATATCTTTTAGAGGCATATGAAGTGGCCCTGAAAAGGGCCTTAAGGTTCTTCTATTGTCTCCACTTCTTCCACCAGTTCTTCACTTTTCCAATAATTCCTTTCTTCTTCTTTTCTTTGTCTAGAATCCAGTCAGGATGTCCCATTGCTCTAAATTCTTCCTGCACCTTGATCCAATTGTTGTCCAGTCTGTCAAACTCCTCTTTTTTCTTTCTGTTTTCTTTCTCCTTTCTCTCTTTTGCACATATCTCTTTAATCTTCTTTACCTCCTCTTCCAACACCCTTCTCATCATGTCTTCCGCTTTCTTTAACTGGTCTAAGCCCCATTTGACAAAAGACCACTCTGTCAAATTAAATATCTCTTGCAAAAAGCACCTCACTTCTATGACAACATTAAGGCTTTGCTTCAAGGTGCCCACTCTCACATATGTAGGATGGATGAAGCCTCTTAACTTCTCTACTTCCTCCTCTATCATGCCGTGCAGCAGATCCCTGGCTACTACCAGGCTGATCGCAAAGTCTAGACTGCCTGGGAACCTCCATTCCTGTTGAAGTCTTTCCACCACATAGGCTCCATCCACCATCCAGTACCAACTGTGTTTTAACTCATTAAACACGTTCATTTTGAAAGGTGTTGACTAGTCAACGCGCGTAGCTAGACTGACTGACTGATGGATTAAAGTCGCCTATGCATTCGAGTGCTTTCGCGACTGGTTGTGGCCCCTGGCTGGGCGTAGCTAGACTGACAAGCGCTCTGATTTATATCCGTGGAGCACGGACGTGAAGGAAAACATCCCTTACACGCACTTCACATATTATATACTATCCACACAAAGGAACGCGAATGCATAAAACACACCACATATACTATCCATACAAACGAACGCGAATGTATAAAATACACCACATATACTATCCACACAAACGTACGCGAACGCACACAAACACACCATATGCTATCCACACAAACGAACGAGAATGCATAAAGCACATCATGCTTACTATCCACACAAATGGGAAGAGAAGAAAAAAAACATACCACGTATACTATCCACACAGACGGGAAGAGAAGAAAAAACACACCATACCTACCATCCACACAAACGTACGCGAACGCATATAACACACACTCTACTATCAACACAGACGGGAAGAGAAGAAAAATACACTATACTATCCACACAAGCGAACGATAACGCATTAAACACACCATATTTACTATCCACACAAACGGAAGAGAACGCATAAAACACATAATATCTACTATCCACACAAAAGAACGCGAACGCATATAACACACACATTATACCATCCACACAAACGTACAAGAACGCATATAACACGCACACTATACTATCCACACAAACGGGAAGAGAAGAAAAACATACCATATCTACTATCCACACAGACGTACGCGAATGCAGCACACACACACACACACACACACACACACACACACACACACATCAATAAAGGAGTGAGTGTTTATAGTCACATTACTCTACGTTCACACAAATTGGCAACTAGAATAATATCTCTTTTCTAGAGATCTGGTTAGCCCTAAGTAGGGCTGTTTTTCCTTTACAACTTCAGATGCACCTGGCTAATGATCACACCTCCCAGGTCTGGCCCCACAGACACAACGTCTGCTCCATTCCTGCTCCCAGTTCAGTCTTTCTCTTGGGAGTGCAGAGGAAGGTTGAGTGGCTTCGTTATCCCACTCCTCTGTTTGTGGGACAGTGAACACTTGTTGTTCCCTCTGTCTTCTTCTTCTATGCCACACCCGGGGATGTGGTCTCTCCGGCTCCCACTCTTGTCGCTGTCTCTCCAACTCCTCCATTGCCTCCTCCTCCCAGTTTTCTGTCTGGGGGACAGCGACTCTTGGTACTGGTGGTACTGGTGGCAGAGACTGTGGCAGTCTTTGTTGTGGAAGTGGTGGCTGTGGAAGCGTCGGTGTCCTCACCTCAGGCTTGACCTCACACAGAGGTCTTAGCATGAGGTGAGGCACGATCCCTCTCTTCTTTTCCTTCTCCTCTTTTTTCTTCTTTCTTTCCTACTCTTCTTTCAGTTGGTCTGCTTCTGCAATGACCTCCATGGCCAGCTCGTCCAGGAGGCGCCTGGCATACTCCAGGTGCATCTGAAGTTCGAGTAATTTGGTTAGTCTGCTACTCATGTTCAATGTTGACGAGTCAACGTAGGTAGCCAGACTGACGAGCGCTCCGTTTATATCTGTGGAGCACGGACGTGAAGGTAAACATCCCCTGGCACCAAAACTTACCATCACATCAAGCGTGCTGACCTAAAAGAAACACTCACGTTGACTTTTTTACTTACAAACACAGACATGCACTATTGGACAAGACAGAAACGAAGTGTGGATTTTTACTGACAAAAGAAACGAAGTGCTTATAGACACACTTCTATTTTTTTTAAAAATAAACACACAATTTTTTTGGCAATTGAATTAGTATATCTTTTCTAGAGTATTGGGGTAGCCCTGAAAAGGGCTGTTTTTATTGACGGGGAGTGAGGGCAATTTTTTTACAGTTTAAGGTTGCGTTTCCGTCTGGCGGCAGGCTTTCCTACACGATACGGTCTGCTTCTGGGGAAAGAGAAGGAGAACTCCTTCGTGTCCACACGGCAGTCAAGAAAACCTCTGTCTGGTTCCTGCTGCTGCTATTGCTGCTGTTCTCTCAGCTTCTGAAGTCTGTACTTCTCTGTCCACTCTTCGTGCTCTTTCTTGATTTCTTGTCTGAAGACCACTTCTACCAGGTCTTGGGCTATTCTTAAAATCCCGACATTCTCTATCTCTTCAGGCTTTGGTATCAGGTTTAGCCTGACACGATGTAAATTCAGATAAGCATCGTTCAGCTTAGCTAGTCTGGAAAGCATTTTCATAGGTAAACGAGTCAACCATGGATGGCCAGACTGGAGACCGACCCGCTTTATATGGTTTAAACGCGGACGCGATAGAAAACATCCCTACTAGGATTTTTATTGGGTCGGAACGCTATGATAGCAAAATGTCATGGTGAGGGATAAAGAGAAGTCAAAGAGCATATATTCACAGTGTATTTTGAAAACAAACGACAGACACATGTTTTCAAAAACACAACATTTTTTATTCAACAAACAACTAACCACTAACAATTAATAATAACATCAAACAAATTTTTTTGATAAGGTTGACAACATTGAAATCATGTGAGATTTCCACTGATGGAAGTCATGAGGCCATTCATGTACACTACGTTTCCTAGCTAAAGACAAAAGATAGCCATAATGGTCACAAAACCATCGATCTACTATCTCATCGTTTCTAGAAGGATTACGATCAAAATATGTCACTAAATGTTCTAAAGGATATCCAAGACTGCGTTGATGAAGAAAATACACACAATATTGTCCACACACCATGGAATCTGTGTCTTGTAATTTCACATTATTGAATCGTGTCGTCTGGGCATTTGTCCTCATAAATGATGTCGTCTTTCAAAGAGGTAATCCATACGAATCAAAATACTCCACACAATCCTCTTCAGAGAAGTAGACGGCGACCCAGTGGGTTCCTTGGAGATGACTGTCGTCCGTGTTGATGACATAAGCTTGATGGTCTTGAGGTTTGCGATGAGGTAGTTCATCTTTAGCGCACACGACAGGATTCCAAGAAGCAGTGTACAAACTGTTGTTCAAAAGGTAATAAAGTTCCCAGGTATCCATTTTTTGTTTTGTTCCTTTTTCACAGGTAATGATAAGTCATTAATTCAATTCTGGCCTTTTGTTTGAAAACCTCTGTGAAGTAATCGTCTCTTCGCTTCGTCTTCGTACCCTGAGCCAAGAGAGAATCGATGCGATAGATTTCCAGAGTAGACAATGTAGGGCAAGAATGATCACGCAAGCCTTTATACCACTCATTCAACACTGCTTCTTCCGAGATGAGACTCCAAGCATGGTCCAGATACTCGTCCAATTTTTGTTCTTGGCTCATCATCAGACATTTATCGTATTGAATTTGACTGGGAAGATCGTCCTGACATCCATAGCAATCCTTCTTAGTCAATTCCGTAATTTTATCCGCCAGGTGTTTGGAAAACAGGACACTAAATGTTGTTCTTGTTCTGGCCATCTGGACATGATCACTATGTCCCCTTCGTCTTTGTCTTGGGGTTCTGCTTTCTTGGTATCCCCCCATTCCATTTCCAAAGATTCTCTATCGTTCAAAGACTGATAAGTGTCTTCCATTGTTTCTAATAGTCTTGATTGACTTCTTTCAAACTGTTGATTTCTATGGTTATTATCGAATTCGGCATACAGGATGACGTTCACCGTCTAGGTGAGAGCTTCTGCAAACTGAAGTTCCACACGCAGTTGACCGGATTTTATAGGGTAGAAATGTCCCTCGTCACTTCCTTGGTCTGGAGTGAATCAAAGGCCCACAAAGTGTAACATCCTACATAATCTTCGTACGAAATACCGTGACTGGTGTTGGTTCTTTGTTGTCCGGTAGCTTCGTAAAGGGATAAGTACGATCTCAAGTAATTCTTCTGGGCAAAGTTAGGTTCGAAGGGTCTGGTACACAAAATCTTGCCATCGCGACTGACTTCGATCTTGGACACTCTGTAGTGCTTTAACGGGAAAGGATTTTGATCGTGGGCTCCATTGAGGGCTGCATTACTGACGATGCCAACGATTAAACGTTTCGGTAACTGTCCTTGGAACAGATGATCTTTGATCTTGGATCGGAGTCCAACAGCAGTGGTGAATATTTTCACTTCTACGCGTCGTATCGGATACTTGGCGGTCGTTCTGCTCAATGTGTGACTAATGTCGTTTTCCGCTTTAGGTAACACTTCTACGCGGCACACGTAAAGTCTGGCTTCTTGGATGATGGTTTTGTACTCGTTGGCATGAGCCATCAAATGGAAAGCGACAGTGCTGCGATTTAGTCTTGCAACCGCATGTCCAAAAGCAAACGATCCATCAGTTCTAAACTACGTCTTTGCAGGATTTTCCTTCGACGGTCGTTAAAGCCTACATTATGAGGATTGTCATCTGCTGTCAGGGCTGTGTCGTTAAACGTGTCCTCACCTGCTACGTCAGGTTTCCACACCATTCAAGCATCCAGATGAGTGTTCTTGGCCTCTTTTCCGTACGTCAAGAGATTTTCCAGGTACGCTCTGTAAGGATAAGTATCCATGCTACTGCTGACCAGTTTGTTATTCAAGTACAAATCCATTTCGCTGAACAAGGAATGTATGAAATTGTTGATTGGTGTTGTCCGTTTTGATCACCTTCAGTTTCAGGTACAAGTAACTGCTATTCAGATGTAATCTTTGGGTTGTCCTTTGATTTCAAACTCGATGGGAACTGAATCCGTCAAAGAGGAGACAGGATGAAATTTTACCTATTGGGATTCTTGCATCGTCATCATGGTGGGTGGCATGGCAAGCAGATCCAGTTTTGACTTGGAACAGGCGCAAGACTATCGGTACATTTTTTTCGTTCTTTCTTTCTCTGATCTTTTAATAATCAAAAACGTCTAAGTCTCGGACGGTTTTTCTTTTCTTAGCCTTTCTAGCTCTAAGGGTGTGAAGTCCTGTTAAGGGGTGTTTTCGTCGTTTTTTTTCTGCTTTGTCCTTGCTGTGGCGTCAGGGAAGCAGGAATGCCTGACTCGGCAGGCCCAGGGCATTTATACGAGTTTCTCGCCGACCCAAAAGGTCTTTGCCCGTTTGAAGCAAGACATTTTTGCCTGCTCTCAAGAAAGCTTCTTTGGGGTTTTGTTTGTCAATGATGACATTTTGGAGAAATTCTTTAACTTGCGTCAACGCGGCATCTTTCAAGGCGTGCAATCCCCATGTCACCATCGGTTTCAAAACGGGAGCCACCGAACGAAGGCTGATTTTAGCATATCTGCTAAACCATGTCCTCGCTGTCGAGCGACTCCTTGGTACACAGGATACATGACTGACAAGGGGTTAGAGTAATCGTTTTCGAAAATGGAGTTTCACTGTGACTTTCCCTTTGGTGAATGAAATATTTTGTCCCAGATCTCCTTTTATAGTAATGTTGACAGTGTCGAAATACGACTTACTGACGGGTAAATAATGAGGATGTACAAATTCGCGTGGAACGTGATAGGTGTTTCCACCTTCCTCGTCAGCGTTTGTGGCAGAATCCACTTTGAAAGGAATGACACGCAGTAACGGTACGGAGGTGTGTCCCACCACGTTGTACTCCGCCACATCGGAGTACACAAAGATCAAATTCAGTCCTTGGTTCATTTCTACAGGGGATCGAAAATATTTCGCAAAATAGATATTGCTGGTAACAGCTGATATTTCGTTTCTAATCTTGATCAACTTGGGATCTCCACCCAAAATGTCATACAATTCAGGACAAAATGTAATGGCCAATACTTTGTCCTCTGAAAGTTTTGATCAGTAGGCGACGAGCTATTTTGTGGTATTCGATAGTGACACTTTTTCTGGCTTTCTCCAAGACTTTACCAAAACACGGTATTGATCCTGTCAGCAATGGCGTTCACCAAATGTTGACCACTAAAGTAATAGCCTGGGGTAATTTTCAACCGATAAGTGGTCCGTTTAGTTTTGGGGTCTTGTGTTTTCATAGAGTCACCTGCATCCAAGTGTTGTTGCACTTGCTTGCCATGAACTTCTACCGTAAAAGTATTTTGATTTTCAATGATGTTTTTGATTTGTGTAGGGTGAATCATTTCCATCAAAGCCACTTCCCAATGGGCTTCGTGATCCAATTGGATGGCCTGAGTTAATTTGGCCGTGTAACTTAATAAGGTGTTATTGGGAAACACCTCCATGGAACTGTCACTTTGTAACGTTAAGTAAAATTGTTTGTTCATAATTCCAGAGTTCTAGTGACCGAGGGTCGCTGAAAGTCAGAGGAGTGTCTAAAAGAGGATTGTTATGGTGACTGTTGAAAGGGGGACTGACGTTGGACGCTAGGCTCCTGTTGTTGTTCCCGTTAGAGGAATATTTCAGAGACGGATTGGGAAGAAGGTAACCGATGCAACTGCTGAGTAAAATAGTCCACAATTGTTTGTCTCCTTGTTGCAAACTCAAATTGGCAATGGCAGCACCGATGACACAATAGACCACAAAGATTTGACAGAAAAAGACGATTTGCGTTTTAGGCACACATTCTCCACACCACACCCACAAGGGTTGATTCTGTAGATCTTGCAGAGAAGAACTTGGGGAAGGAGTGGTTACTGCGGTAGCTGAGGCTATGTTAAAGGGCATGATGGTCACTTATTTTTATAGTCGATGATTTGCGAAGCGTCAATCCAAGAGTCAAAACTGGGAGGATATCTTTTCCAACGTGCTTGACTTCTTTGACACGTCGTTTTCCCACTTTTCGGGTTCTTCGATCGAGAATGCTTTCGATCTCGTACACGTCGTCTTCTTTTTTGGTCACACGTTGTAACTCGGGCAAGTAAAACGTTCCTTTTAACACTTCCCCATTCATGTTTTCCAATTTATAGACGAGAGGATGACGGCCACGCACACGTTCAGTGACACGAAACAATTCGGTGGAGGAGTTGGGTAAGTAACCTTTGTCGAAAGTGCGTTTGGTTTTGCCAATGTGCACCCAGTCTCCTGGTGCCAACACTCCACGTTTCTTGGGGACAGTCACTGTCGGGGACGTACCAAACAGGCTCTCGAAGACGGTCACTTCGTCGTCGGGAGTCACTTCTTGGGGGGCACGTCGGAAATCCGATGGTAAGATTGGTTGTACGATTGGACTAGGTGTGGCAAGACGTCGATGTACTTGAGAGTGTGTTGATGGGTAAAATATTTCCACATGCGTTCTTTCAAGGTGCGTTGAAAACGTTCCACGATTCTGGCTTTGGTTTCGGGATTATCGGTGGTGAAAAAATGAATGTCACGTTTCTTGAATTCTTTTTGGAAAGCTTGGTTCAGAAATTCGGCGCCTTTGTCGGTTTGCCATCAAAGAAGGTGACTCCGCTTTGTTCAACACCAGTTTGAGGGCTCGCACTAACTCACTGCTCAATTTAGAAGTCAATGGCACGACCCAAGCAATTTTGGTAAAGACGTCGATGACACAAAATAAATATTTGTAGCCACGATTGTAGATAGCCAAATGAGAGACATCGGCTTAATCGGCTTGCCATTGATGATCGATACCCTTCACACGGGTGCGAATTCTGGAAAATTTTCGTCGAATGGGCTTGTGTAAGGTGTACGTGGCTTGTTCTTGTAACCATCGTTGCACTTGAGGTAAGCGGACACTTTTCAGTCGAGTTTTGGCAGCACGATACAATTTCTGAACTCCTCCGTAAATTGCAGGATGGGATGGATTGTAGTAAATGCTGGCTAACACCTTTTCCATTTTTTAATAAGTTATCAACTCTTCGCAGATGGTACTCTGAATGGGGTGATGGGGTGGTTTAGAAACGGCTTTACGTGTCCGATGTGCCACGGGAGTAGTACTCGAAGGTAGTTTTGGTGGTGGTGGCGGTGGTGGTGCTAATGGGATGGCTTTGGTTTTCTTTTCTTTCTTCACTTCTGGTTTCCCTTCTTTCTTTTTGACTTCTGTCGAAGAAGGAGTGGACATGATCTTTTTAATCCAAGCTTTAAGTTCTTCTCGTTGGGGTGTAGGGGATGGGGTAAACAAGGACGCTGAAATCTTACTAGGGATGGGAGCTGCTGACGGTGTTTGAAAAGACTTCTCGTACCTTTTCTTCCTCGCGCATCCGTGGGGCAGTATATGTCTTGACCACTGGGGGTGGTGGTGTTGGTAAAGGAGTTTTCATTAGGGCCTTAAAATCTTTCAGAGTGGGTAGAGCTTTTAGTATAAAATTTTCTAGTGAAAAAGTTGCAGTCGTTGCAACAGTTGACCGTACCGTTGAGATTTTTCCGTTTCTGACAAATCGCTGCGATCCATAAACGATGGCAGTTCGTGCTGTAACTGGGACATCTCGGTCAAATGAGGATTGGGAGGTAAATGCTGGGTCCGTTGTTCTTGCCAGCGATAGTAGTCCATCCATCGCTTGTAAGGTACTAAAGTCATTTTTCGTTCTTCCATTGGATTTAAATGATCACGTCTGAGATCTTTTGATTTTAGAGGTCCCTTTTATCTTCTTGATCTTTTATCTTCATCCCAGGATTCTTCCCATCTTTCCCAATACTCCTTTCAGGAAGGGTCCTCCTATTGTTCCCAGCAAGGGTCCTAACAGGGGTAAAATTCCTCCGCGTTGCACCAACATCTTTTTCTTTTGACGAATGGGGATTTTCATTTGGACCATTTGGCGAAGAACGTGTCGATGTTTGGCTAAGCATTCTTTCTGATGTTTAGACAAAGGTATCGTGCCTTTCAAGACATTCAGAAAACATTCGCTCACGGTATCGATGGAATCTTTGGAGGCGGTTCGAATGAGATTTTTTTCGCATGGGTGGTGGAGCTTTGGACAACACGGACAACATGTCCCAATGTTTGGTTAAACGAGGAGGCAGTCCTTTTCTTTTTCGTTTTCGTTTTTGGACAGACGAACGACGATGGTGATGGTGTACACGTCTTTGAGGGGACTTCTTTGGGCGTTCAGGAGCACAAAAACACTGATCCCTATTGCCTCAGGTCTTTTTTATGCTGGAATGCGTCGCCACTGATTGTCGGCTCGTCGTATCATTTTCATGGTAGGCATCACACGTCGTGGAGGGGTTCGCAACGGACTCAATCGGGACAGTTCTTGCTTGGACAAATCTAGTAAACTCTTTAACACACCCGATCTCTCTTGGACTTTGATTTTGGGAGCAGGTACCTTGTGAGCAGCGGCCATTGCCTCTAAAGAGGAAGAGGGTGTCACCAGTGTAGGAGAAGCTTTTGGAGACGCAGGTTTCCAATGTTTCATCAAATTAGGAAAGACACGTGTCAAATCGGGTTTGGCATGCATCACCAGCAACTGAGAAGTGGAAGAACCTGAGGTTGCTTGAGACGCAGTCACCGTTGTGGCAGGTCGTGGTTTGCGAATGTAAGGTTGCGTCCTGGCAGCAGTACCTATCTTGCGGGTAGAAGCTGTTTTCTATGGCCTTTACTTTTTCTTCTTCTGAGGCTGTGACCTGGTCTTGACACCGTTACTCTTTCTTGTTTTCTTCTGGGTACGTCGGGGAGTGGCTTTTATCTTGGGTAGGACTTTGGGAACATTGGGATCCCATTTTAAGAGGGATCGAATGATGACACCTCCTAGAACCGCTACCTCCAGGTTTCAAAATGCTTTGCTTTTGGTTTGAGAGTCGATGTGAGGATCGGCTAGTTGCGTCAAGGCTACTTTGTTTCTGTCAAAAAACGATTGGTTTGATGTGGAATGTGAATGATGCCTTGCAGTAATTGACGTGCTGTCACCGTAAACCATCGTAAGACGTCTTTGAGACTAGTTTCTAAGACACGAGCACGTATTTGTGGATTTTTTTTTCGTGACTGATGCCGTACAAGGCACGAATCAATTTGACGGGAAGATGAGACTGAAGGGACGTCATGTTGACGCTGTGTGAGACAGACCCAAAGTGACAGAGGATCTATAGACCTTTTTTGGTTGTTGTTGTTGTTAAGTCGACGACGCGGACGTGTACACGACAGGCCCTCCGTCATGGCACCAGTGGAGAAACAGATGGGTACGAAATCGCAAATAATCGGGGGTAGTGGGTTTTAAATATACGAGTAAATAAATGTGTGGGGTTTGAGTGGCATCGTAGTACGTATGTGTCAGCCACGGTGTTCCTAACTGTTTGGCAAACGCTTGCACTTGCGATTTTTCTCTAGGCTTTTAAACAAGACCACGTAATGAGCATTGAAACTGATGGTGCGATGGGCTTTACTTTGTTGAAACAAATTTTGGGTGATATAAATGACCCTGGCATTACGATGATGCCCTTTGCGCGTAAACCACAGTTTAATTTCTTCTTCGTCTTCTCCTAACATGTCGTCGAAGATGACCATATGGGTTTGACTAGGGTCATTCACGATCCCGTCGTCTTCGCCAGGAATGCATTCAACAAAGACAATGGAATCGCCTTGACTTTCTCGCAGAAAGCTGTACGCCGATTGCCACTCTTTGTAACATCACACTATTCGTTGAGGTGGACAATCGATCAAATGATGTTTATGTTCGATCAAACGTTTGACAAATTCGGTTTTGCTTGAATCCCTAGGTCCAGCAATGAGCATGTTAAAGGGATGGCGAAGATACTAGGCCTCCCAACTGGTTCGATCTAAGTGTTCGTCAATGACTTTGAAAGTGGAGGAAGTGGGTTTCTGTAGAGACAGTAGAGGTAGCCAAAGTACTGTAAGGAATGCCACTTTTGACACGAAGAGAGACAAGGCAAGAGCTTTTATACCTTTTTTCAGGACACGTTTATTGCCATCTTTAATTGTGAACAACAGGAAAGATAAAAATACATAAAAGCCAAATGGTTAAGTATACGAATAAAAAACACATCAAAACGATCATAGTGGAATATAAACAAGTCTTTGTACAACATTTTTGGTGATCAAGATGAGGTATCGTAGGGACAGTGTGTAATGTTCTTAGAGTCTCTACACTCCTTGGCACAGTCACACAGGGTCCTCCTGGAATGGTCTTTCGGGGATGTCAGTGATGGTCCTGTCCTGTCCTGAAGGGAGTGGTTCCTCTTCTAGTACTGCCACTAACACAGGCTTAAAAGTTACTTTTTTTACTGAACGTTTAAAGTTAGACTGCCAAATCTTGGGCATAGTGTGCCACTTCGTTTGTCCAAGCCTCGAAACCTCAACCTTTTCAGTCACGTACATCTTTCCAGTGAGGGTGTAAGTCACAAGCTACACACACATCATCGTACACATCTTCAGTACCTAAAAGTTGACGAATATTGTTTTCCTGTAGAGGTGGAGACGCATCGAGATGAAAGCGCAAAGCTTTGAGCAGAATGAGTTTTTCGTTTAAAGGGACCACATTCATGTTTTGGTTGGTATGTACTGTTCGTAAAGAGTCCACAAGGAATCGGCCGGTAAACGAAATCCCAGAAAGCAAATCACTAAGACACACACCACACGTCGACCCCAATTCAATGGACACAGATCTCTTAAAATACAATGGTAATCCTCCACCGTTTGAATATTGTCATTGATTTCCTTCCACGGAATCTGTTGTATCACGATTGATAAAGGTCGTGGCATGGTAGTCCCTTTTTATACCCTCTTTGGTGTAAGGTAATAAGTGTACTTTTTGAACAGCATCGGTTTTCTTTCAGTACCGCACCAAAAATGTTTAGTCACTAACTCACACACCACACGTCGCACAGAAGTTTCTTCTTGAACTAAAAAGAATAGTTCTTGTAAAGATTTGTTGTAATTCTCTAACTCGTCCGTTGGAATTCGGTGTATTAGAAACACCTTGTAAGATGAATGAGTGGCATCCAAAACTTTATAAATTTCACGCTCTTCGTCAATGTCTGACCAATGGAACGCTTTGAAATGAATCAGTCCTCTTATACCATTGAGGTACCAGTGATTCCAACATCGGTGACGTAACTGATGCAATTGTTCTTTCCGTTTCACTTGTATTTTCACCAACTCTCGTTATATGCGTTCTCTCAACTCCACAGGCAAACCACGAATGTTCTCTTGTAAAGTATCCATAACCATGTCAGTCAAACACTTCTCCTAGAGCGAAAGTAACGGATGTAGTGAGTAATTTCTGGCCACTGCCATTCCAGGAAACGGTCAAGAATGTCATTAAAATATTCTAATGTAAATAGTCTAAAGCGGAATATTCGGAGGAATGCACACTTGATCCACAGAAATCCGACTTGTTTGTTGACTTTTGTCAATTTCCTCTTGTGAATTTCTCGACATCAAAGTTCCTCAGTCACCCATTGAGATTTTCCTCTGATAAGTCCCTGCCAAATGTCCTTGTGGATCTTCTCTTGCAATTCGTTTGGTAATCTTTGAATATTATTTTTAAATGCGGTTTAAATACTTGTCTAGGTGTTGTCCAACGTTTGATTCCAAGCCAAGCTGGTTTCTTAAACAACACGGTATGCCACTTCAATGACTAGGTCCCATTATAGGTAGGTAGGACCATTGAGCATGTTCCAGGTAAGCGGAATCTTTCTTCTCCCATTCGTGAAGTGACACACCGCAACTGAAGCACTTGACTTTATCCCCTTCACCCAAGTAGATAAATCCGGCTCTAGCTAATTCTTCGGGTTTAGGTCCTCCCAGATATTTTGGCCATTTTCCTCGGAAGGTTTGGAATCGACTTTCAAAGTCGCAGTATTTAGGCAATCTCACAGGGAACGAATATTCGTCTTTCACAGGTTCGTTTCGATGAGGGTACGGTGAAATATGCAGGAGTTTGTCAATGTTGGATGACATCCGTAGCCGCATGGTAGCCGCATAGTTTCATAATGATGACATCCACCATGAAAACCAGTAAAGTGAAAAGGTGAACGATAGCGAGTGGCATCGCTTTCGTATCCGTCAGGTTTGACAGGCACAGCATCACTTTCCATGGTAGGTACAGTCATAGCAAAATTTCCATGATGTGGTACTGAATCGCTGAGGTCATAGCGTACTGCATCCCTGCCATCGGAAGGCAAAGCATCATACTCGAGTTTCTCGTTGGACTTGAGTCTTACGCTTGATACTTGCTGTTTGAAAGGATTCATCTTTCTCGCTTGGTCTTAGTAGAGACAATGAACTATCGGTCTTGGACGTTGTCCCATTTTATATGCTGACCAATATCGACGTGACCGTAAGATAAAGTGAAGTGATTGGGAAGCCAAACTCGCTTCTAGTACACGATCTGATAGACTTTTTCCAAGGGCCTACTGACGATTTGGTGTGTGGGTAAACGTACAATCTTGTGAGGTTCGTGGGTGGTCACTTTAAAATTTCCATCTTGTCCAGACTGCAAGACTTCTTTCAATACGCCAAAGTTCACCACTCGACTGGTGCGATAATTGAGAGTCAATCCTTTAACTTTACACTCGGTGTGCACTTCTTCTTGTGCGTCTCGGTATTCGTAGCAGTGATCTTTGGGACCGACAGTTGCAAAACTTAGAATCTTGTCGTCGGGATGCTCGTCCGTCCAGGCTCTAAAACGGTCGTATTCGATGTCAGGGTTCCGGTGGCCTAGTCGATCGATGTAGATGCAACTATCCGTGTCAAAGTATAGCACACGATCTCCTAAATGGTGTAAGTGAGCATGGGCTGTCACGTAAGCCGCAATGATGACATTTCCAATTTCGTCGGCTTCTAAAGTCCAGTTCTTCTTCGTAACTGACTAAGATCAAGTCCTCACGAACGACGTTCACGTGTTTCATGCATTTGGTTTTGTCGTGAATCATCTGGAAGTAGCGGCAAGGTTCTGTCAAATACCCCGTCTTGGGTAAACACGGCCGTTGTGCCAGTTTGCCCCACAAACAATTTGACATCACTTTGGCAAACGATCGCCTTCCTTCGTTTTTCTCTACGTGGTCTAAAGTGATGCCTTTCTATTCCAAGTATTTTTCTTTGAATTTCTTTTGGCCTTCGGAAGTGTGGTACCAGGAAGGATAACCATTGGCTTCTTGTTTCAGTTTTAAAAAGGCATTCACGTAGTCTGAAAATGCCTTTTTGAGTCTCGTCGCCCTTGTGGTATTTTTCTGTATTGGGAAAGTGGTAAATTTCGTACATGTCTAACAGTTGGTATCCCAGGTCCAGAGCTTTGAACAATTCCACGCTGACCCATGTTCCCGTCAAGGCGCGTTCTTTCTGGCTGTGCTGACAAGGTCGGTCTTGGTTGCACGTTTCGGCACAAGTACGACACAAGGGAAACATCAGTTTTCCTTGGCAATGGTGAGGTAAAACGGGATATTACCAGTTCGTGGGAGGCAAGACTTTGCATTTGATCAATCCTTCGTATTGTCGAATGTTGTCCAGGTCGATGTGTTTCGTTTGCAATTGCGGGTGCCCTGTGGGAAAGTGACAATATTTGCACACGTACGGATACAGTGAACACACGTCCAAGTATTTGGTTTCTTGTCCTTTCTCCTCGTCGGCTTGGTACAGCAAACAGGTGGCATTCGTCCGTCCTCCGTACAAGCTGTCCCGTGGGTTGAGAGGGTCCACCAGCTCGTAACTTTCCACGATGCGCTTAAACTCGGGATCAGTTTTCAAGCGGTGATCGTACTCATGTTCCCACATTTCTACCACTTGATATCCTTGCTCTTCTAACTTTAATCTCTGCTGACAAATGGCCTAGTACAAGTCTTCCATGGTCCGTTGTAAAAACTGATTTGTAATGTTACGTTGAGGATAATAGATGGGACATCCGTGAAATAAGCAACCGTTAAACTCGTACACAATCTTGGGGTTTTCTAAGTCCCAGCCATCCACTGAATACCTTCCAGTGGTCTTCTCGCCTCCTCCGTTGCGAGCGTGTTGGATGCACTTGTCTTCCTTGTCGCACAAATAATGTAAGCAGCGTAGGGATTTGACCGAATTTTGGCGTTTGACAAAGTTAGTCGTCTGAGGACTTACGACAGCCAAGGTGTTTTCATGCATGAATCGTTGGCGGTACACTAAGGAACACGCTTTGGCAATGGTGCAGCCTTCTTTCAAAGGATCGATCCCTCCGTGCCCCATGAACAGTTCTCAAAATTTTCAACTGCAACGCGTAATATGTCCACGTCGGAACGACAATATTTTAACATTTCTGTTCGCTACGCCTGTTGTCGGGGTCGTAGTAGTGAGCCTCGGGCAAATGGGGTAGAACGGCGTGTTGATTAGCTTCGGTATTGAAAAAATGCGGTAAATAGCCTTTCGCCATTTCTGTCATTCCAAACGTTTTAGGGATGAGACTCGAAGGTATGGCCACCTAACTCATCGAATCTTTAAACTGCACTTGTCCCACTTGCATGGAAATGATTTTGGCTTCGTTCAAAGTCACTTTAGGACGTTCGGTACATTGTTCCGTATAGTATCTGAGAAGAAATTGCCCATCGTATCCCGAGAAATTGTGAGCCATCACCGTGGCATGGCGATGACAATCTCCGTAATGATCGATATCTTCTTGGCTCTACGTCTCGTCGATGGGGGTCTAAGATAAATTGGGCGAAATCGACCAACGTGTTTGGTCCCGAAAGATTTTTTCACGTCCTCCAGGAATCTTAATACAGTGCCAGCAATGAGTAAGGATACGCTCTTGGATGCACTTCTCGCACGCTCGGTGAGCCACGCAGAAATTAGGAATGTGAATACCGGTCTCCTGCATGCATTCGAAATCGAAAAAGATTAAATTGCCTTTCTTCTGGACATCTTCTTCTTCTTCATCTTCATGTTTGGAATGGTATTTTTGAATGTAGCATTTGTGTTCCAAGTCCAGGATTTTTCGCCAAATGTGAAATCGTTTCTTTCCTGAACAGACGTGCGCCTTGGCACAACTGGTACGTATGCCTTGTCCACAAGTAGGGCACAGTCTCAGGAGTTGACAAGCACATTTCTGCTGTGAACCTTGCGTCTTCAAATGTTGTTGGTAACAGGTCGGACTGACAAAAGTGCGTTGACAAGCTGGCCAATTGACTCGTTATTGTCCTTCTTCCAGACAGTGTTTAGAGGCCAAATATCCCTCACATTTTGATCCACAATGTTTGTGTTGCTCTCGATTGTCATAGCTATAGTTACATTTCTCAAAGTAATAACTGTTTGACAGGAATGCAGTGATACTGGTAATGGCATTGAAATGTTCATCGTGATGATAGACGTGAAGGTATTTTCCGTCTTTGAAATCTTTGCCTAGAAACAACAGAGCTCCGCGCACTTCTTGAGGGTGCACGTTCAAGGCGTAGCGTGCAGCCAAGACGTCTTGCAATTTATGCATTTCAGGAATGCATCAGGGTGCGTCTTTGGATATCCCCGCTTGTTGTAACCGAAGTTCTGCTTCTCTTCGTTGTTTGGCTCGGTCCGATTGTCGAATAGTTTTCCAGGCTCTTTTCAATTCTGCCGTGTCGTTCTTGTCGGCATACGTTCGTCCCACGATGTACGGGCTAAACACATCTGGTCTTGAGGGTTGTTAATTTGAACGAGGCTGCGCTTGATGCTGCGAAGGTTGTCTACCAATAACACCTTTTTGCTTTGTCCGGTCCCTTGGGGAAGAGAAACCTGGGTCATAAACATTGTCGCTTTTCCGTCGGTGATGTGAAACTTGTCGTTGGATTGCTGCACGTGTTGAATCTTGTACATGACTTTGGAAGGTGTCAATTCTGCCGAGCTGCTAAACTCGATCCAAACGGGGGACTTCAAACTGTCGTGATGAATGGAAAGTCTAAATCAATCGTCTTCTTTGGCTTCACATTGCTGTTTCAGTGTGGGTAACAAAGAATCCCACACATCGGTGATGAATCCTTCTTCTTTCTCCAACGGTACGTCTGAATTGAAATCTTTAAAGTTCACCGTGTACGTGTAGGCTGTGGTTCTAAATTTTCTAGAGGAGTGTTTGCCCGTCTCTCGGATGTGGTAGTACTTTTCAGTGTTTACTGGTGGTGATGGCGGACTTTGGTTTGGTGTAGACTCTCTGGGTCTGGATTCTGGCTCACTCATGTCATCTTCAAAATCTCTGGTATGAATTTGAGCCAAGACTTCAGCTACTGTGCGAGGCGATAAGTCACGTTTCTGCCTCTTAGTTACTTCTCCTTTCCTTACAAAATGATTCGATCGTTTAATCTTGACTGCAAAAAGTCAAATGACTACATTTGAAACACCATGGACACCTTTATATCCATGTCAGACCAGTGTATATATAAAGGGCTGGTGTCTTTTCTCTCAGTATTCATTTCACTCTCAAGCCGACAAGCACGATGGAAGAACCCAGACAGACCGAACTTCTGATCAGAGCTTTGCGAGGTGTCATACGAAAGTTTTCTTCAGACAAGCCGACTGACTACTCCCCCTCCTTTCGAGATAAGTGAAGATACTTGCTATATCTGTCAGAAGAAAGGGCATTGGGCTACAGAATGTCCTGACCTTCAAGAAAGCAAGACCAGTATCAAAAGAGACAAAAGTCAAGATACCTGTTATCATTGTCAGGAGAAAGGACATTGGTCTTCAGACTGCCCTAAGAAACAACAGGAGCAGGTGGAGGAAGAAGAAGAGGTGCCCTCGGCAAAGGAAGAACCCCGACACGTCCAGAGAAAGAAGACAGAAAAGAAAAGAAGGTGAGAAAAAACTGAGGAAGAAGAGGAGAAAAAACGTGTGAAAGTGAAGAAATGTAAACAATAGAGAGAGTGAAGAAAAAAAAAGATACAGAAGAAGTGTATGCCCTTTTTAAAAAAGTGTTGTGTTGTGTTGTGACATTGGATTGTAGAATTTGTACCAGAATGGACCAGACTGAAAAACGTAAGTGTTTCATGGTTTTGATTTTTTAGAATAAGGGCCTACACTCATCCACTTACACACGTACATTATGGGGATAAAAAAAGAGATTTTAAGTTTTAATTGATTTTGGCAAATTGAATACTAACTCTTTTCGAAAGAAGTGGGTGGCCCTGAAAAGGGCCGTTGGGTGTTTGTTTTTTAAAAAAAAAACAAACTCAGGAACGAGAAGCAATCAGCTTTAACTGCTTTAAGTCTTTGCCACGGCCAAGGCCTACTTCTGGACTTGCTGCTGTCGATGATTTGGTAGAAATCACTAGGGGTGGTATCCCAGGTGTAGTAACCGGGTTGGACTGTTTGGCTTGGGAAGGTCTTTATCTCTTGGGTCGTAATAATGAAGTCTGATACATTTGTTTCAGACTTCTTAACTCTGACAAAATGTCCAAGAGTACCGTTACCGTTTGACTTTCACTGTTCTCCTTCTCTCCAAAGTCTTGTTTCTTCTCTGCTTCTTCTTCCTCCTGTCGTTTCCTTCTTGCCTCTTCTTCTTTCGCTGTTACTGTTGAAGGAGAAAAGCTTGTTCTGCTTCTTTCTGCTGTTGTAAAAGTTGCTCCAATTCCTCTTTCTGTCTCTGTTTAAAATTCTCGACCTGTGGTAAAGAAGGAGAAGGTGGCGAAGGTACTGGTACCGGAATAAATTCTTGCGAAGAGAGAAAATCTACTAAATCCCAATTAAAATCGACCTCTTCTGGAAGTAGCCCTGTGTTAACTTTGGTAGCCGCTGCTATGCCATCGCTTCTCGTCTCCACGGCCGGTGCACCCCAATTCATTGTCTTCTTAGTTTCCGTTATGTTTCAAAAACAGACTCGCATTGATTGACTGCGCACAGACTCTAGCGCACCTATATAGGGAATGTGGCGTCACAGGTAGCTCTCTTCGGATTGGAAGACAGACTCCGCGAAGTGACTGAATTTTGTAACGCGTGTTTTGATTGGTGAACAATCTCAATCCGTTTCGATCGGGTCTTCCACATCAAATAAACGCGGTTCACTTCATTCCCTTCACCTGTTCTCGTCACAAGATGTGGACAAACGTTGAATCCTCTACTCTCGTATCGTCGATGCTGTTCCGTACGGACTTACCCATGTATGTTAAATCATCATGGACCATCATCCGGATCACCGATACGACTGTTTGGAAAAGAAGATGCTATGTGGAGAGACTGGGCTGTCTGAAGAGAGTCCTCACCTACGGTCCATAGGTTAGACAAAGTTTGAGAAAGAGAAGAAGATCAGTGAGATGTTCACTATGTTAACGAATTGGTTTTAACATAAAAACCAATGGCCCTTTTCAGGGCCTCTTTCATATGCCTCGAAAAGATTTATTCTTTCTTGCCTAAACAAATTTTAGTCGATTGTATATTTTATGTTTAACTCCCAGAAACATTATTCTCTTACATAAAATATTTTTAGTTGGTTGTATAATTTGGGTATGATAGATTGATGTTCATCAATTTATGGTTGTGTTGTATATGTCTCTGTCTCTTTTGTATTTGTCCCTACCTAGATTAGCTGTACGTATTAAGGTCAGCTACTTGCAACATTGTTGCATGTGTCCAGTACCGTGATGTCATCCCACTTGTTCCATTCCAATTGTCTCTATACTCAATCTTGAGGCTATAGTGTCGGGACCATTTTTTAACATAGAAGTGTACGTGAGGCTATAATGCCTGACCTGTGCCACTTGAGGCTATAAATCTTGAGGCTATAGTGCCGGGACCTGTTTTTAACATTACGGTCTACGTGAGGCTATATTGCCCCCATATACTACTGGTGATACAAAAAAATTGAGTCTTGCAGGTAAATCCTACAAGTGGCTTCAGATTTAAATATGGCCGCCATCGCTGAACAGGCTTGAGGCAGCTACTTCGGATTTTTGTGCCGTGTTTCATGAGATGTTTTTGGTGACTGTATTCATCTACATTAGAGATTTCACAATGCATTGGCAGTCTTGTTGGAATGTGTTTCTTCATTTGCTTCTTTTGGAAAAGAAAACTATTAGACATAAATTTTCTCGTTTTGCCCCAATACTACAAGACTTTTTAACAACACGTCATAATCGCCAGTCGACCAGTTTATGCTACTATGGACCCTCATTAACTGCATTAAATTTAAAATCCTTGCCGCGCCATACTATATTGTGCACTAGACTTAACAACCAGGAACTACATTAATCTTTTCTTAAATGTAAACGGCAGCGTTGTTTCATAGCCATCCGGCGTGGAATAGGGACACGATTTTTAGTTATCTCTCTTTCGTCTTTTCCTTCACAGCAATTTGAAAACTTGACCGTTATTTTGAAAACTTAATTCAAGTTCCTCTTAAATCATCAGCCATAAAGTCTGATCCTTCACAGCAATTTGAAAACATGACCGTTATTTTGAAAACTTAATTCAAATTCCTCTTAAATCATCAGCCATGAATTCTGATCAACAACGGCGCACTCCATTGTTCAGCACCCAATCAGTTGGACCACCGGAAAGGCGAGCAGAAGTAGATAACTTTGTCAACGGTAATGATATCGACGTTTTCTTTTCTTAACATAAACATACCTAAAATACCAGGCTATGAGTCAAAGTGTGTGGCTCTACCACCTTCCGGTTATTCAGTCACGTCTTGCCCACGTTACTCCGCAGAGGTGGAATTGCTGTCATTGTAATTCAGCTTCTTAACTACACTACATCTTTCAATTTCGAACACTCATTTTTGAATTGATGAAAACCTCGGTCACAAGGGAACAAAGGTCATTCCAATTTTTCGGTCTCTACTGCCCTACTCCTATTCGACAAACAGGCTGACTGAATCTCTGTTTTAGGAGCAGTTTCTTAAACTCGTGGGGTATGGAAATTCGATAGGTTGCAACCTGATTATTCTTGGAGATTTAAAATTTCACTGTGACTCTCCTGGAAATCCATGCATATACAATCTCCTAGTTTCGATTGACATTTTCAACCTTAAACAGCCAGTTAGCCAACATACCTATAAACATGGTCACATTTTATACTGGATTCTTAATAGAGCTGATGATAATATTCTACAGTCTTAAATTGGCTTCCCACGAACTTGAATCAGTTCACCTCTGCGTCATATGCCATCTCAACGTATCAGTCTTTAACCATCGATCTCTGTTGGTTTCGAAGAGAAACCTGTGTATAATAAATAGAACCCAACCAATGCACGACATCAAGAAAACCTAACAACTTCATTACCTCCTACAGCTAAACAACTTGAGAAGTGCTTGCGCTTTTTGCTTAACAAACATGCCCAGATAAAAATTGCAGAGTATCAATTCAAAAGTGTTCTTCATGGTATAGTATTGTTAGGGACCAGCTTTATGCAGCTAAAAGAGTACGCCGTAAGGCTGAGAGGATTTGGATTTCAACCCGCCTCACTACTGATAAGCAGATCTATGCAGCTGTTAAGAAGACTATCACAAATATAGTTCATGCAGCAAAATTATCCTACAACAGCACTAAGATCACTGAATGTTCTAGCTGCAAAGATCTCTTCGATATTACCAATCAGCTAATGTCAAGGAATAAATTACACCAAATCCAGTGACATTCTCTCTTGTCAGTCTTCCGGACCTGTTAGCAGATTTCTTCCGTGTCTAAGTTCAATCCATTAGAAACAACTTGAAAACCCAATTTCAATTGACTCATTGTCACCATACAGTTGTGATACAGAGTATACCTTTAACAGCATTTGGACCTATCTTTACGGATTTGATAGATACAATTGCGATGAAGAGCGCCCAAAGGCACGTCGGCTCGATTCGATTCCTACATCACTGATGCTGGAGTACTTAGATACACCATTGCTTTTTCTAACCGATGTTATCAATACTTCATTGTCATCCCGGGAATTACTATTATTTTGCAAAACTACTATTGCAAAACCTCTATTGAAGAAACCGACGCTTGACAGTAACGATTTCAAGAACTACTTCACTGCTTCCAACCTCTCATTCATATAAACAATCTTAGAAAAGGTTATTCTATCCCAACATGTATCTCATCTGAATTCAAATAGTTCTATTAGCAATATACAATCTACATATCGCCCTCGCCACAGTACTGAAACAGCCCTTCTTTGAGTAGTTAACGATCTTCTCTCTGCTTTGGACATTCGAAATATTACAGTTACAAATATCTTGGTAACAGGTAAAAACTTTTTGTTGTTTGGATCCATCATGGTTTCTTCGTCCTTTACTTGGTCTTCTTCCCTGATTCTTCTATCCCGTTAGTTGGTACCGCTTTTGCTTGTCCTTGGTCTACAGTTAGTAGAGTCTTATATCCTGGTTTGTCTTGGTTTTCTTTGGCATTGTATTCTTTTTGTTCTTCTAATTTTGGTATCATGTTGATGGAAACAGGCTTTGGTTGGCTCTTTGATGAGGAAAGATTTTCTAGTACTTCCTCTATGCCTTTATTATTCTATCTTACTGGTCTCTTGGTAGTTCCATTTATTTTTCCTTTTGTACTTGTGACCCCGTATCCCATATTGATTATGTTCTCTTCTCTTTTGATATTCTTCATCTGTGTTTTTTTGCATGCGTAATCACCTTGGTTAAGGTTAAGGTGTATGTCGGTACCTCGGTAAATAATTCAACTAAATTATTTCTCTCAGGAGTTATTTGTCCATCGTTATGTTCATATTTGATGGTTGAGTGGATACTCTGTAGATGTTTCTATACCACTTTGTGAATTACGGATATGTAATGTTTTCTTGTTCTTCATCTTAAATGGTGTTGCCATTGAAGGTTGTAATGACGCTGATGCCATGGGTAGGGATTTGACAGGCATTTGGGCTTGGACTGACAAATTTCTGGTGATAGTTTCTCTGGTTGTAGGACTACTGTAAAAAAAAAGTCATAATATTGTTTGATCCGGATTGTGATTATTTCCCTGACTTTGGTTAGGGTTGGGGGTGGGGGTGGGGATAGGGGTGGGGACGTTGATGCCACGGTCAAAGCTTAAGTTCGGTTTAGGGTTGTTATTGCGAACTAGTTTGGAGTATTCCATTTTTCTTTTTAATTTGTTCATTTTGTTTATTTCTGGTTGCTTTGATATTAAAGCCACTTTGATTCGTATTCCTTGGGGTATTGTTGTTCTTAAGTGATAATGGTAAGTTAATATAGGATAGAACTTTATTACCTGTAATTGAAATAATTATGATGCTCAGATTCAACACTTTCCGCTTTGCAGAAAATCTCAGTTGACCATCAATTAATAATCAGTGAGAATTCTGCCGAGGAATTCGCTATATTTTCTAGCTCCTGTTTTAGGTCTGTGAAGAATCTTTCCAAGGTCAAAGCGTTTAGTAAACAAGATCTTGATTGGATGAAAAATTGGCGCCAAATGCCGAAAAAGGCGCCAAAAATTAAAAAATATATTCAAAAAAATATTCAAAAATAGAAAAAATGAAATATTTCAATAAATCCTAGTTGGTTTGAAAATATAAGAGTGTGTTTCTGAATAAGAAGCGTAGGATGAAAGTAAGAAAATAAGTGAGAGCAATAAAGGTAATATTGTTAGTTGAGGTAGTATGGACAAACACAGATTTCTTCCTGCAGGAGTCATCAGTTTTACCCTACCCTGCTTGTTACTGTGTAACCACTCACTTAAATTTTGGTGTATCATTTTTCTAGCTAGGCGGGCTACTTGACCCCTGCGCCGGTCAAAACAGGATGGCGGGCTGCTGAGCGGGCTGATGGGCCTCTGCCCTGGTCGGTACTGGATGGTGAGCTGATGGTCGGGCTGCTAGTCCTCGTCTGCTGGTCTAGCTGCTGGGGGTGCAATTGTTAATGAAAGTATGATTCGGTAGTTGATCGTATGTCCCTGTTTTTGTGAATGCTACATCTTTTAACTGAGTGAGTTAGATGAACTCTTATCGAGTGCAATTGAATGAAAGGAATCCCGAATGAATGAATGAATGAATGAATGAATGAATGAATGAATGTATGGTATGGATGAAAAACGCGTCGCTTTATAATCCTAAAACGCGGACGTGACGGAAAACAAACTATAATGCACACCACCTGCGAGACCAAAGCATTTTAAAAACAGAGCGCGGACCTACAAGAAACACTTTACTGTTTACATGCATACACACTATACTACATGCAAACACACTTGTAAAGGTAATACATTTTTTATTCAAAAGGAAAAACACAAATACATACAGCAAACCTACAAAACACACACTGTCACAAAAGCAACGTTAATATGTGTTTATGGGCACACCACTAAACTCTCAAATGCAAACACATTTTTTGAGAAGGAAAAGGGCTTTTGTTTTGAGAACAAATATATTACAAAGATACTACATACACATTGTTTGCAAAATGATTAGTATGTCTTTTCTGGAAATGTGGTGCCTCTGAAAAATGTCGTTTGTTACTATAGTGTATCTAGTGCCCAAACCTCCCTGGTCTAGCGCCACACACAGCTTTGGCTCCATCGATTTTCACCCCATGGATTGGTGGAGATGGGGAGTCCTGAGGGAGCTTGACTCGTTTCAGAAACCTAATCCTCCTTTTTCAGGGATTCTTAAGATTGTTGTTTCCCTCATTGATTGTTGTGGTGGTTTTGGTCCCAGCGGATTCCATTCTTGTCGTTGCTGCTGAAACTCCAAGTCCCAGTTTTCAATCTGTGGGACCGTCACTCCTCTTTCATTTTCTCTGCTAATGTGAAGAGGGCATTTCTCTCGGTCATTTTCAAATGCATTACGGTCCTCATCATCCATTACGGGTCTGGAACCGACAGTTGTTCCAGGAGGTGTTGGACATACTTCAGGTGTAATAGAATTTCACTCATTTTCCCTGCTTTGTCTTTATAAATGCTTCTTCTCTGGTCAGCGATGGTAGCCAGACTGACTGACTGACTGATCGTGTTATAGACGTCTTGTATAACAAAATGACGACGCCCAGTGCAGCATGCTAGCATGGGTCTTGGGCTTTTACTTGCTGATCTATCACAGCTGAGGTACGTCGAGGGGACTAAGAGGCTCCCATTAGACGTGTGTCTGTATGCCCATCGTAATGCACGTCCGGGCATGGCAATAAGAGAAAGGCCATCAGGGGACGTACTGTTATCAAATTCAGTCCAGTTATCTAATGTGGACTATTCTCTCCTATAGTTGTGTGTACGCCACATATTGTAATTAGAATCAAGCTAATTTCGGTTCCATATTTTCCTATCCATAGTATTTTAGAATTTTGTGTACACAGTATACTTAATTTTCCGAAATATTAACAAGGAAAGGGCTTGGTCTAAGTTACCTATTAGACTTTGTCAATCATGGTAGGGTAAACTGATATGGATATTTTAGACTGGCGGATCAAATTAGTATTGAAGATAGCTATTATCAAATTGGGTATCCATGCCAAATTGGATACCACTAGGCAATGGTAGTTATTTTAGTCCTTAAAAGGGTTGTTTGAAGATTAGTCCAGGTTAAACACGCTCCTGAAGCAGTATGGAGGCATGAATCTGGCGTCTCAATCGATCTCTGGGTCGCCTGGGTCAATAAGGTCACCTACAATGAGTTTGGTTTGATCATGGAATGGCCATACGTTATCTATGTCTTTAAATTCGTAGAACCTAACCAGTCTGTAACATATTCTTGATGCCAGTGTTAATGGACACAGACTTCTCCAAGATTTCTGATGCTGTTAGCTGCTTTTCGTCCTCGTGCTATTTTGCTATTACCTCCTTTGTTCCCTTGCGTTATTGTCCGGTGGTCTTCAACATGTGTTGCAGCCTTTTCGTTCTTTAAAAGATCTCGGAGTCCCATCTTACATGCTTCTTCTTGCGTACACTTTAGGGCTTCTTTGAACACTTTTTCACTTGCCTCCTCAGTTGACTCTTCTCTTTCAGATGGGATTTTTGTGGTATTAGAGCTTGGTGGAGGTGTTGTTTCTTTCCTACCTCCTCTTTCTTCTTCCCCTATTGTTTCTTCTTCATTTCCTCCTCTCTTTGTTTGGTAACTTGCTGGGGTGCTGTTTTTGCTGGAGGCGCTGTATGAGGTGGCATCTCCTCTGGGGTCTTACACCCTGGGGTGTAGGGCCTCGATATCCGTTGAGTTTGCATAAGAGACCACTCCCTCAGTCGACTCGGATTTCCTCCCCTTTCCTGTCCCAGTCTTCTATTTTCTTTTGTTGTCTTATTTTCCCAAGTCAGAAGAAGACTTGTCCTCCTACGCTGTTAAGCTCCAACTCAAAGCTATTGTCAGGCCTATACCTTTCAAGGCGCTTAGGCGTTTTCGCCATAAAAAGATTTTTTAATGTCCGCACAGTGAACTCCTTAATTTATCGTGTGTGAGGGATCAGAGCCACACCCGACCCGCGTTAATGCATGCACCGTATTCTAATCAGTTGTGTCCGATTTCGCGGCAATTAAGCCCGACGGGACATAAGATAGAGGGAATTTAACCACATACACATTCACACTGATACAGTATGTATTACCTTAAGACGCTAGGTGGGGATTAATACTCCAGTCAAGACGCTACCCCGGTTCCGTGCGTACGCGCTTATCGGGGCACTTGTTTGTTAAACGAATGAGAGTCGATTCACACACTAGGCTTTGGATGTCTGAGCTGGGAAGGGACTCATATCGGGGACACGATCTCTCACCGGAACGTTACCTGTTCTCTAATACAGGATTTCCTAATAACAATTCTGTATAAGCTAAGATCTTAATTTTGAGCTGTGCGTATTTGGTAATAAATTTTCCTGCCTGACGGACGCGCCTCATTATGTGCCTAATGCACGGACGTGAAGGAAAACATAGCTCACTCAAACTACAATGCACACCACATACAAGATCAAAACATAGAAAAGAAATGTCTATTCAACCTAAACAAAACTATCTCCCTACTTTTACAAACAAACTCACTATACTACAGCAAACAAACACACCATACTAGATACCCGAATATATAATACCCTATTTTTTCAGAAGTATTAAGACATGCATACACTCAACCTACAAAACAAAACTATAACACTAGCAAGAGTAGGAGGTGTTTTTAGAAACGCTACTATACCCTTACATACATGCACACATTAAAAAACGGAAAGGGTCTTTTTCCTAGAAGGACTAATACGAAGACACACACCAACACATACATCAAACACACCAACAAAACATCTTTGGCAAATTGATTAGTTTCTTTCTAGAGATCTGGGTAGCCCTGATAATGAATCACTTCTCTGAGACTGCTCATTTCCAGAATATTGTCAAATTCTATATATATAAGATGACGTCTTAGTCAGGGTTTCTGCAAACGGAAGTTCCACGCGAAGTTGGTCCGTTTTTATAGGGTGGAACTGTCCCTCGTCTCTGCCTTGGTCAGAAGTGAAATCATAGGCCCAAAAAGCATATCCTCCTGAACAACCGTCGTATGAAATGCCGTGGCTGCTGTTGGTACCTAACTGTCCCGTGGCTTCGTACAGTAACAAATGAGATTTCTGGGCAAAATTAGACACGAAGGAACTGGTACACAAGGTCTGACCATCTCGAGAGAATTTTATCTTGGAAACTCGAAATGATTTTGATCGTGGGGTCTGTTGAGTTCTACATTGCTGACGATGCCAGTAAGCAAACGTTTTGGTAACTGCCCTTAGAAACGATGATCCTTGATTTTGGATCTGAGTCCAGAGCAAATGGTAAAGGTTTTCACTTAAAACCAATATAGTGAGATTCGTCAACTTCTGTCAAATATGTCTTTGAACTTGTCGAACGTGTCAGGTTTCATACCATGGAAACATCCAGGTATGTGTTCTTGCTTCTTTTCCATAAGTTAGGAGATTTTCTAGGTATTCTTGGTAAGGGTAAGTATCCAGACCGCTGCTCACCAAAAACTTCTTAATTTCTCTGACTGTTCATCGTTTCTTAGTCTTTCTCGCAACATGTTTATGAACTCTGAAATGAGCACTGAAGGAGTTTCGACGTTTCTTCTGCCTTATCATTGCTGTAGCGTGAATGAGGAAGGAATGCCTAATTCAGAAGCATGTAGCACATTTATTGGGGTCTCTCGGCGAGCCACAAGGTCTTTTCCAGTTTGAAGCAGCACAGTCTTGCGTGCTCTCACGAAGGCTTCTTTTGGGCTTTGTTTTTCAATGATGACATTTTAGAGAAATTCTTTTACTTGCGTCAAAAGGGTATCTTTCAACGCGTGCAGTCCGTCGGTTTAAGAGGGGTCCCCCTTACGAAAGTGATTTCGAGCATCTCCTAAACCATGTTCTCTTTGTCGAGCGGTTCCTTGGTACACAGGATACATGACTTACGGGTATCTAGAGAATGTTTTACGAAAACGTAGTTTCGCCGTGAGTTTTCCTTTCAAGAATGAAATATTCTGTACCACATATATGTTTATACCAATGTTGACACTGTCAACACAAGATTTACTGACAGACAAATAATGAGGGTGTCCAAATTCACAGTGAAGGTGATATGTGTTTCCACGCGCATCGTAAACAATAATGGCAGAATCCACTTTGAAAATAATGACTCTCAATAACGGCGCGGTTGTGTTTTCCACTACGTTGTACTTCACCACATCGGAGTACATAAATATCAAATTCATTCCTTTGTTCAATAGCACAGGTTATTTAAAATAATTCAAGAATAACTCATTGAAGTTGATACCTCTGGTGTGAGCCATAATAGTTATTTCACCCAAAATAGAATGCAACTCAAGACAAAAAGTAATTGTCAGAATTTTGACATTTTTAATATATGTGGCAAGACGATGAGAAATTGTATAATATTTGATCTTGACCGTTTTGGTCGTTTTCTCCAAAGCTTTGGCAAACTGTTTGTTAAACATAGAGGCAATCGTTTCTCCCAGATGTTGTATATTAAAATAATACCACACAGGAATTCTGATGGTATAGGTAGTCATTTGAGGATTCGCTAGTGATGGACTTTTGAATTCGTGCACCAGAGGACCACGTCTGACAAACAATTATTGTACTTTATAGTTCAATTGTTTTGATTTTCGGTGATACTTAGCACTTCTCAGTTCACGTCTTCCAATTTTATCGACGGACACGAAACGATTCGGTCACCCATTTCGGTAAGTAAGCTTCGTCGAATGTGTGTTTCGTTTTACCGATGCGCACCCAATCTTCCGTCATTAACAGTCCACTTTTTGCGGTGGTCGTCGGGTACGTTCTAAACAAGACATCAAACACCGTCACTTTGTTGTCGGGGGTCATATCTTCGATGGTAAAATTGATTGTAAGCTTTGAAAAGACGGGGTAACACATCAATATACCCGAGAGTGTGTTGATGTGTAAAATATGTCCACATGCGTTCTTTTAAAGTGTGTTGAAAACGTTTCACGACACTAGTTTGTATTTAGGGATTGTCAGTGGTGAAAAATAAGACGTCTCTTTTCTTCAATTCTTTTTGAAAGCTCTGGTTCAGAAATTCGGTACTTTTGTGTGTTCGCCATCAAAGAGGCTCACAATAACTCGGAAATCGTTTTAGAAGTCAAACAAAGACCCAAGAGAATTTGAAAACAACGTCGATGACACAAAAGAAATATCTTGTAACCACGATTGTGCTTGACCAAATGAGAGACATCTGCTTGATCGGCATGTCACTGATGATAGATACCCTCCACTTTGTCTTGACTTCTGGAAAACGTTTGTTGAACCGGTTTGTGTAACGTGTACGTCGCTTGTTCTTGTAACCATCGTTTTACCTGGGGTAAACGTGCATATCAGTTTCGCTTTGGCAGCATTGGTACAATTTTTGAACTACTCCATAACCCGCAGGATAGGCAGGATTGCAGTAAATGCTAGCTGAAAGATTCCCACGATGTCTCTCTTCGCTAAGTTACCCACTGTTCACCGATGCTACTCTTCGTTTCGTCGGGTTCGGAAACTGCTTTGCGTCTCCGACGAGCCACAGGAGTACCGAGGTTGGTGGTGATAAACGGGTCACTTGTTGCTTGATTTCTTTTCCCACTTCTAGCTTCCCTTTCTTTCTCCACTTTTCTTTCTAGCTTTCCTTATTTCTGTTGTGCTTCTGTGAAGGACGGGTCGACGTCATCTTTTTGACCCAAACGTTTTTTATTCTCGTCGGGGAGTAAGAGCAGTTCTCAGCAAAAATCCGGGTGAAACAGGAGTGTGAATGGAAGCCGACTGAGTTTTTAAACACGATTCGTGCTTCCTCTATCTCCTCTTGCATCAGTGTGACTTCGTCTGTCTTGGTTACTGGGGATGGTTGAGTTTTCATCATCACCTTGAAATATTTCTGAGTCGGTTTAGCTGTTTCTTCTAAATCTTTCTGGTGAAAGCTGAAGACGTTGCAAGACATAGCCTTTCCATTGCGGTTTTTCCTTCTCTGACAAATCTGTGCGATCGATTAACGCTTGTATACCTTTGCTGTAAGTTTGCGATTTCAGTGAGATTTGGAGGTCAATGAGGTCTTTGTTGTTCGTACCAACAGTCAAATTCCACCCATCATTCGTAGGACACTAACACCATCGATCAGACTGCAAGGTACACGTATAACTTCTCATGATGCTTCCTAAAAGTGGTCCAGCAATCGATCCTAACAAAGGAGCAGCCACTTTTAGCAATTGTCTTATCAGCATGGGCAGAAATCCTACGCGTTGCACCAGCATCTTTTACTTGTGACTGATGGGTATTTTCTGTTTGACGAGTTGGCATGGAACGTTCCAGTGTCTTCTTAAGCATTCTCTCTGTTGCTTGGAACAGGTGTCATTCTTTTCAAGACATTCAATCAACATTCACACACGGTATCGATGGTTTCATTAGGGGCTGTTTGAATGAATTGTTTTCGCATTGGTGGATTGGATTTCATCAGTACAGACAACACATCCCAATGTGTGACTAAACGAAGTGAGTGGTGGTGTGCACATCGGAGGTGGGGTAGAGGTGGTGACATCTTTTTCTTTCAGAGCAAATAACAGAGATGTGAATCGCCTGGACCTTATACTGTAATTCGTCTCCACTGATGTTCGGTACGTAGTAGCAACTTAATTCCGGACACCACTCTGTGTTGAGATATTTTCAACAGACAAAATCGTGAATGTTATTGTTTGGACAAATCCACTAAACTTTGTAACTCTCCCGTTCTCTCTTGCACTTTGGTCTTGGGTGAGGGTACTTACTTAGCGGTAGCCGTTGCAGCTAAAGAAGAAGAAGAGGTTGTCGCCTCCCAAATTTTGACGATCTACCTTTCGTCAATGACTTTTATAGGATGATGATGTAGCCATAGTTGTGATGCTTAAGAGTCTGACATTAAGATGGACAACACAAGAGACTTTATACTTTTCATACACGTTTATTGGGTGTTTAAAGTCACAACTTTAAATACAAAAACACACAATAGCCAACTAGCTAAGTACATCGATAAAATACAAATCAAAATGATCAGAAACGGAATATAAACAAGCTAATATACAACATTGTCGATCAAGGTGTGTCCCAGTATTTCTTGGGACACGCTCTAAAGATCTTTAAGTCCGTACACCAGTGGCAATCTCTAATTTTCCTCCAAGAATGGTCTTTCATTCGTGTCGATGTGAACTATGGTACTGCCCTGAACTTAGTTTTCATATGTGACGGTTACTTCTACCACTGTTTTTAATACTGGTTTGAATGTCACCTTCACTTTTGTTTTTAAGTCAGTTATAAATATCTTGGTCACCTGTAAAACCTTTTTGCATCCAAGCATCGAAACCAAAACGTTTCCAGTCACGTACATACATCTAATGTTCGTGTACGTCACAAGCTACACATACTAACAGAATGAGCCTCTCGTGCACAAACAAAATCGGAGGAGCAACCATGATGTCTGTAATAAGTATAACGTTGAAAAGATCATGATGACTTTGCATTAACTTCGTACAAATAGCCCACATCTGCAGGTAAACCGAATCCCAGGAACGTAGTCACACACACACACACACACACACACACACACACACACACACACACACACACACACACACACACACACACACACACAAACAACATTACTTCCAAACTTAAATGGAAACAGTTCTTGTAAACTGTTGTGGTCTGCATAATGTCATTGACCTTCTTATACGGAATCTGCTGCAACGCTACTGATTATGGTAGTGGCAGGGTGGTAAGATTTTATAACCACGTCAGGTTAATTCTGAATGTCCTTATTTAGTCACACAAAATAAAGTTTGTTTTGGAAGTAATAGGTATACATTTTGCAGCTTAGGCGGAAAATGGTAGTAAACCAAACCAGTCACGAACTTGAAGCGAAACTACTTCTTTTTAAGTTATTTTTGTAATTCTCCAAGTTTGGATTTATGTGTACCACGTTCACCTTGTAAATAGAAGTCTCGATATCCAAAGCCTTCTGGTCCTCGGATGCTCGATCGATGTCTGACCATTTTAATATTGTCAAAAGAATCGAAGCATTTTACAACACCCACGTACTAGTTGTTAAACAGCTATGTCTTAAAGGATGCAACTGTTCTTTATTTCGACAAACTATTTGTAAATGTGTTCTTTTAGCTCGAAAGGCAAGTGTCCATGAAGATGAAATTACTTCTTGTGTCCCATCAAAGGAAGGTAATGAGTGTGGAGGCCAGCGAAAATGTTCAAGAGAAGCCAAGTCTTTCTGCTTCCACTCGTGAAGTGAAACTCCACAACTGAAGCCCCTGAATTTATCTTCATCTCCCAAGTGGACAAATTCAGCCCTGACTAATTGTTTGGGTACAGGTCCATTTAGATATTTAGGCTATTTTTCTTTGAGTGTTTGGAATCGACTTTCAATCTCGCAGCAACCAGGCCAAATCACAGTCAAAGTGTATTCTTCTTTGACGGGTGCATTTTTTGAGATGTCGGTGACTTTCCGAGTTGTTTGCACAGACATGGATGAGATCCGCAGGGTCGTTCACACACAGCGTCACGCTGGCCATGAAAACCAGGAAAGAGGCTAGGAGAATGGTAATAAGTGGGATCACTTTTGCTAGTGAACGGCAAGGTACACACACGGCAACACTTTCACATCCGCAAGGTGACACAGCATCATTTTCTATGGTAATAGTAGTAGTAGTGAAGCAACCATGCCGTGCTGCATAGAGGATGTCGTAGGGTATGGTATCGATGCAGTCGGAAAGCACAGCATCGCACTCGAATTTCTTACTGAACTTAAATCCCTCACTTGTTTTTGGCTGTGTGGAATTATTCATCTTTCTATCTCTGTGGTCTCGAAGTCGGATTCGTTTTAGATACACGATTTGAGAGATTTTTTTCTGCAGGCCGACTGGCGGTTTGGTGGTTTTTGTAACGGTGGAATTTTTTGCGGCTCCAAGGTTGTCAAGCAAATGTGTCAATCCTCTATGGAGTGCAGAGCCTTTTAACACGCCAAAGTTTACCTCTTGATTAGCTCAAAAATACAGAATCAATCCTGTGATTTTGCATCTGGAATGCATTTCTCTTCATCATATCCGGTAAATGTAATCTTAATTTGTGGGACCGCCGCTACCAAAACTCAAAATCTTGTTTTCGGGGTGTCCTAAACGGCCCCTTCGATTTCTGGGTAAGGGCTCTGACAGCAATTTATGTAGATGCAATTGTGTCCGTGACAAAGTTCATACTCAATTTCTAAAAATGGCTTTGGACAGTTTTAAGCTCCTATTGGCTGTCACGTAGGCTGCAATGATGACATTTCCAAACTACTCGGGAAGTAGAAGCTCTACTTCTTTATTGACCAAAATCAGATCTTCATGAATGACGTCCGCGTGTTTCATACATTTCACTTAGTCTTTCACTAGTTAAATGTAGTGGTATGGATCTGCGAAATACTCTGTCTTGGGTAAGCACGGCCGTTGTGCTAATGTTCCCCACAGGCAATTGATCATGACCTTGGCAAAAGAGCGTCTACCTTCGTTCTTTCCCACGTGGTCTAAAGTGATGACTTCGATGGAACGGTACTGTTCTTTGAATATTTCTTGGTCTTCTCTGGCTTCTTGTTTTAGTTTCAAACCTACGCTGACGTAGCCATAATAAATGCCACTCTGGGAGTCCTTTTTGTAGAGTTCTGTGTTTGGAAAGTGGTAAATTTCCTAGACTTCTAACAATGGTAATCCCAGATCCAGAGCATCAAAACATTCCACGCTGACCCACGTTCCGTCAAAGTTTGTACTTCCTCAGTGCAATCACAAGGAGAGACTTGGTTACAGGTTTTGCACAAGTACGGAAAAGAGTTAACATCACTTTTCCTTGACAGTGGTGTGGTAAAACGAATGGTACAAGTCAGTGGGAGGTAAGACTTTGCATTTGATCAAGCCTTCGTATTGAAAATGTGTTCCTCGGAGACGTGTTCCGTCAACAAGTGTTGGTGTGCAGTTGGAAATCTACAATATTTACACCCCCAAGGATACAAATAACACAATCGATGTATTTAATTTCTTTTCCTTTAGATTCGTCCAAATCGTAGAGCAAGTGTGCGGCATTCGTTCGTCCTCTAAATAAACTGTCGCGTGGGTCCAGAGGTTCCTCTCCACAACATCATAACTTTTGACAATGCGCCTAAACTCGAGACCGGTTTTCAAACGTCGATCGTAGTCTTGCACACCCACATGTCTACCACTCGGTATCCTTGTTGCCCTAGCTTGAGGCGTCGTTGGTTCTTCTGTGTTGTACTCTGAGAATTGACTCGTTTGTGTTGTTGATGATAACAGGTGGGGCATCCGTGAAATAAACATCCATAAAATATGAAATTCAAGGACAATGTTTTGGTCATCAAAATCCCAACCATCCTCCGAAACATTTCCAATTCTCTTTTTGCCTCCTCCGTTTCTCGCATCTTGGATCCATTTGTATTCCTTTATGCGCAAGTTATGTAACCAACGTTATCGCTTTGGCAGAGTATCGACGGCTGACGAACTTGGAAGTTTGAGAGCATATGATAGCGAGTGTGTTCTCGGGCATGAATTTGTTGCAGTACACTAAAAAGCACTCTTTGGCGATTGTAGAGGCTTACTTTAGAGGATACATCCCTCCGTGATATATAAACAATTGTCGAAATTTTTCACAACAACGGCGTAAAGTTTCCACATCGGATTCGCACTATTTTAACATTTCTTCCTGAAAGTCAAAGGGGTTGGAAGAGTGAGAGTGGTATCAAGCGTAGAAAGTTTATCAGGGTTCGGTGTGCCTATTTTCGGGTTTGTAATGGTGAGCCCGTCGCACATGCGAGAGGACAGCGTGTTGATCGGTTTTGGTATTAAAAAGGTGTATAAAATACGCTTGGATAATTTCCGTCATTCAGACAATTCAAAAGCATGGACAGTAAACTCAAAGAATCTTTAAACTCTTCTTGTTCAACTTTCGTGTAGATGATCTTGACTCCGTTTATGGTGGCTTGGAGAATTCGGGGCCTTGTTCAGAATAGTAGTTCATAAGAAATTGTCCATCGCATCCCGAGAAATTGTGAGCGATTACGTGGCATAGCGATTTCAGTCTCCGTAAAGCTGAATGTCCTCCTCGCCCCAAGTGTCGTCGATAGGATCTAATAAGATTCATGTGGCAAAATCCGAAAGAGGGTTGGATCCTCCAGGAATCTTGTTGCAGTGCGGACAATGACACTTTTCGCAAACCCAATGAACGTTGCAGAAATTAGGGATGTGAATGTTAGGCTCTCGCATAGGCTCCAAACAAAAATGATGAAATCCATATGTGTCATTTTCTTGGTGGTCAAATCTTCCTCCTGTTCAGGGTTGCATTTTTTAATATAGCATTAATATTCAAAGGCGACGATTTGGTCACAAAAACCATATCGTTTCTTGCCTAGACAAATGTGTGCCTTGGGATTGCTGGAGCGCAGGAGATATACACAACTAGAGCACAATTTCATTATCTGACAAGCACTTTTCTGTTGTTGTTGATTTTGTGTCATGAGTTGTTGTTCATAGCACGTAGGACTGCCAAAGGTTCAATTGCAGGCAGAGCAATGAATTTGTTCATTTCCTTCGGGCAGGGTTTAGACGCTAATCAACCACGACATCTCTCACCAATGAAGGTGTTGCTCTCGACAAGTAAATCCTTGGTCACATATATGCATTTTGCATCTCTCAAGCATGGTAATAATTTTCGGGAGATACTGACTGACTTTCGTTTGAGGTATACTGTCTTCGTGGAAGGTGTTGATTCAATCTCATGTCTTCTTCGAAATCGCTCGCATGAATTTGAGCCAGCACTTCATCATGTGTGTAAGACGATATGTCCCATCATTGCCTCTTATTTTCTCCTCCTTTCTCACTGAAATGGTGTGGTAGGTTCATCTTGATTTCAAAATTTCATTTGGCTCAGTTGTAAACGCAACGGACTCCTATATATATAGGAGTAATGTCTTAGAACCATATTATTCATTCAGCTCTGAAACTGTCAATATGGAAGAGTCAACACAGCTTACCCTTCCTGTCAGAGCTTTGAGGAGTATCATACGAATGTATACATTATAGAAGACGACAGACTATTCTCGAGATAAAAATAAAGATACTTATTATATCTGTCAGAAGAAAGAACATTGGGCTCCAGAATGCCCACATTGTCAAGCAGGACAGGAGGAAAGGGAGACAAAGGTCAAGATACCACTTATCATAGTAAGAAGAAAGGGCATTGGTCTTCAGAGTACCCTAAGAAAAAGATAGCCAAAAAAGGAACAAGAAGAGGAAGAGGACTGTCTTTCGACAATGAAGAATTCATTTCCGTCAAGAAATGTAAGAAGAAAAGACGAGAAAACAGTGAAAACGAGAGAAAAACCCGTGCCGGGAAATAGAGAATGAAGGAAGAACATTGAATATTGTGTTGTGTTGTGAAACGTTCACTGTGATTTATAAAAGAGAATATGCTAAAAGAAAAAGTAGTACCACTGGAACTCATGATTAGACTCGTGAGAGAACTATGACTAATTTGGATTACATTCATTGCACTGTTTCTGCTTTTTAATTTTTCGCTTAGTATTTTATGTATACAAATTATATGTTGCACTTTAGAAAACTTGGTTTCGCTCCTTTAATTTACTTAGTTTAGTTTAAGAACTTAGAGTCGTGCAAAAGAATATCGAGGGCTTCAGTACAACAAAAAGCTATGTATCACGTGGTTGACAAATGTATATTAAAGGGTTATGAGTTGGTAACTGAGGTATTTTCTTAGAAGCTTAGGAACTGTAAACAAATCGGCCATGCACATGACTATGAAGCTTGATAAAGATTACGATGACGTCAAACACCTCATATTGATTGATGAGTTTAAGAAGTACTTCCATAGCGACGTCAAGACCTACCTTGATAAGAGAAAATGCTGCTAGTACAACTGAATAATTCATACTTCTCTCACACAGTTTCATTTGTCAGTAAGTTTTCCTCTCAGCATGTGTTTGCTAAAAACAAAAAGCATTACATTCTCATACCAGAACTTATATATCTCAATCTGGCACATCTTCTAGCATTCAAATTTCTGATAAGACTGATCAGAAACCATAATCTCTACCTAGGTGACCAGAAGGGACACGTTATTTTTTATTCCTACAAGCAGGATGATAAGTAAGCAACATAATAAGCACAGAGCTATTCCAAATACCCCTATTTCTAAGTGTTGAGGGCCATGGTCAATGTAACAGTGTTACTTTTGTAAGATGTTATTGCAACAAATAAAACGGTGATTCCCACCGCGGTCATTGTGACACGAAAAAATTTAAATTGACTAATGGGACAGATATAATATTAAATCGCTACAATGCATTGGTTCATCATCCCTTTTTGCGGACATGCTTAAATTTGAATTAGAATCTAATGAAATAATGGTCAGACATTTGGAGAGGTCAGGTGAATTTGGGTTAAAGAAGCGGACATAATCCAGACACAACATTGTGCAATTCGAACTAAGTGTCATAGCATAAAATTTTTGAGGAATTGGTTTATTCAGTACAGGCGGAAGAGTGAATTATCCTAGCCTCGAAATTACTCCACATATACGTACCCATAACGAGGCAAAATGAAGACAAAATTAGGTTGATGACCCGGAAGCAAACTGAAGAGAGAGAGAGAGAGAGAGAGAGAGAGAGAGAGAGAGAGAGAGAGAGAGAGAGAGAGAGATTCCATTAAATAATTTCATATTTTATTTTATTCTTTCCTCCACCAGGGCAGAAACAAAGTTGTCGATAATCCCATGGATAATAAAAACCAAACAACTTTTGAGAAGATGTCACTTTAGCCCCTGTTATTGATCAATCATCACAATCACGGTGATAACTTTTTACTAATCACTCCCTTTATTCTAATCAGGGTGACAAAAGACGCTCCCTCAACACGAATGGGAAATGGATCCTGAAATCTCCTGTTTGTGTCAGAAGGCTATTAGCGAAAATCAAACCACGCAAAACAATACGAGCTTGTTATTTTGTGAAAGATGGGGTCCTTATAAGAAACTGGAGACTACCCGCTGGTGATGAGTGGTCACTGAGCTATCACGGTTTTGTTCCTAAGTCATATCAACGCATAATTCTTAGTCTAAACTATGAAACTGCTTTGATTGGTCATTTAGGAGTCAGTATATTTTATCGCACGATTTTAAACCATTTTTAGTGGCCGAAAATTGAAAGTGATGTTTCCAAATATTGTAGATCTTGGCACACTTATCAAATGGTAGGAAAACCCAGACAAAAGATAGGTAAAGCTCATTTGCAACCTATTCCTCCATGTGAGGAATCTTTCAGTAAGATAATGGTCGACGCTGTCGGTTCTTATCTAAGACCAATTCAGGCAACCAGTACATGTTGAACGTAATGTGTATGTCAACAAAATGTCCACAATTTATTCCCTTGAGGAATATTAAAACTAAAACCATTGTAAAAGATTTGATAAAGATTTTGTTTTACACTCTTGGGAATTTCCAGATCTGTCCAATCTGATCGAGCGTCAAATTTTATATTTGGAAGTTTTCAGCAAGTTATACATGAATGAGGCATCCACCAGTTTAAGTCTTTGCCTATCACTCTGAACGTGCAGAGGCTTTCGAAAGATTTCATTAAACTTTGAAGGATGTGATTCGGTCGTTTTGCTTGGATACAGGAAAAGATTAGGATGAGGCTGTTTATTTTTTGTTGTTTGCTGGTAGGGAATCTGTTCAAGAATTTACAGGTTTTAGTCCTTTTGAGCTAGCTTTTGGTCCTACTGTCCGTGGACCATTAAAGTTATGAAAAGAGAAACTTTTTTCAATCGAAAATTCAGAAATTAATCTTCTTGATCATGTCTCAGATTTCAAATAAAAATTGTCAAAGGCTTGTAAAGCAGAAAGAACTTATCTTAAATCTCCTGAATTAAGACTGAATAATTTCAGGTATGACAGAAATACAAAGAAGAGTACTTTCCGGCTTGATGATAAAGTTCTGTCTCTCTTGTCCATAACTCAAAATCCTCTCAGGCTAAATATTATGGTCCTTATACAATTGAAAAGAAAGTAAATGACTTACATTACACAATTAACAATCCTGGTCGGTGAAAAAAGAAACAACTTTGCGACATAAATATGTTACAGGAGTATGTGGATAGAGATAGGTTCTGTAAATCATTCAATCAACTTAGTTATGCCTGTCCCGCACAGTGGGGATTTAAATGGCGTGAAATCCGATTGCTGAAACTTTGGTGTTACCAGTCTTCGTCATTAGGACATATTGAATAATCTGGACAAGAAACTTCCACATATTCTGTCCCAAGAGAGACGTGAATTAAACCAAATGTTCTGTGCATATGAGCACTTGTTTCCAGAGGATCCGACATCAAGTAAAAAAAAATACAACATAGTGCTGAAATTGTACATTCTAGAAACGTGAAACAACATCCTTATATGAATGATCAGCTCAATCAAGAAAGTGTTAAACAAAAATCATATTCTATATTTTTGGAGAATGATTTAATAGAACTAAGTTAAAGTAATCAGAGAGTGCGTTATGTAGGCTGTGTAACTCTGCAACTGATAGCTTTTGTCACTATGGAGGAAGAGAAAAGAAGAAAACAAGAGCAAAACACACAACAAATACGATTAAAATTGTGACCCTGAACTAATTTACTTTTGCCTTTGATTCTTTTGTCGTTTTCTTGGTCGGGTTGATTCGCGGGTGAGGATAAATTTGCATTTTTATTGTTTTATCTCTATAGTTTCTTTCTCAGGTGTACACAATCACACCGATTAAGAATATTCTACCTTTGTATAATCGGCTTATATTAACGTTAAAGGAATTACAAGACCTTAATACTGGTCGATTTCAATGTATGTAAATTCTGAGCCATGTTGATTTTCTTCAGTTAGCAGTTTGTGGAAAAAGAACGATGTAGGAGGAAAGTGTTTACATAGCTGAAGAAATCTGTAAATCTGTAAAGGAAACACGCTGTTACGTAAACATTCTGCCTGTGATTGCTCTCCTTTTACGCCAGCTTGAATTAATACGAATCTTTGCAAAGGCCAAATTAGGTTAACATTCAGGGATGAAATATTTCCAGGATATATCTTTAGAAAAGCAATTTTCATCTTCTAAATGAAAAACACAAATCTAAATGAAACCGTGGCAGTAATTGTACTGGCTAAGTCAACTTCTATCACACGGAGAGAGAGAGAGAGAGAGAGAGAGAGAGAGAAGGTTGAAAAAGGAATTCATGGACGCTAACCTATCACCACCGTTGAATTTAGAAGGACCTGGAATTAACCCGATTGTGCAGGCATGCTAGGCAACTGAGCTCGATCATTAACTCGATTTTATAATAAAAAAGTTTCTTATCGGTATAAACAAAACATCTAATTGAATTTTATTTTAATATATTTGTAATTGTTTTTCTAAGAAAAAGTATATGATTCAAATATCATGTTCAATTTCATTTTGCTTGCATAATTAACAAATTGTTGTATCTTACATACGGGGCCTCGCGTTGTTTTGTTTTATTATATTTCTGTGCTAAAATCTGTCATTCCATCCAACATATGATATTTTATTTTATTATTTATTTGACCCGGAGAAAACCACCGTGGTCGATCATTCTATTGATAACGAAAACCAAACAATCACCACGCAAGTCATGCATTGAAAGCAATACATTTGTTGAGCAAATAAACGCCAGTCTAATGTTAGTATGGAGAATTATGAACCATTCAATGTCGACAGGATAGTATCACGTGTTAGTGATTTTGCCAATCCAGTCACTATTACAATGCTAAGAGAAACGAGAGCTTCTCGGAATCCTCAATTATGGAGGTTTTAGTTTTTTTCTGAAGACCTTTCTTCTAATGAAAGTGTTCTTGTTCAGGGAGTAGGGTGCGGCTTCGTTAATGTTATTCTCCATTGTCTTAATCTGTGAACAGACTTAGTCTTAGGAGCGGTGACTTCTTTGCCCCTGCTAATGGTCACTTATTACTAGTTAAAGCCACAGCTGGAGGTAAGATTGAGGTTAATCCACTTGTAACTGACAAGCTTTGTTTGGATGAAACAAGTTTATCCGGTTGAAACTGAAATCCCTGGTTATTACTCTGCTAGTTCAGTTACAAGGGATATGGAAAATGAAAGCTCTTGGCAATGATGTTGATCAGGAAACTACTCCTTTAGATGACACATGTGTTGGTTAGTTTGTTTTCGTGAGGTCACTTTGGCTGCTGTTATTAATCATTCAAGAGCTATTGATCACGGTGATCCTCTTTTTATTGATCATTCTCTTTATTCTAATGTGGGTGACAAAAGACGCTGACTGAACACGAACAGGAAATGGATCCTGAAATCTCCTGTTTGTGTCAGAAGGCTATTAGCGAAAATCAAACCACGCAAAACAATACGAGCTTGTTATTTTGTGAAAGATGGGGTCCTTATAAGAAACTGGAGACTACCCGCTGGTGATGAGTGGTCACTGAGCTATCACGGTTTTGTTCCTAAGTCATATCAACGCATAATTCTTAGTCTAAACTATGAAACTGCTTTGATTGGTCATTTAGGAGTCAGTATATTTTATCGCACGATTTTAAACCATTTTTAGTGGCCGAAAATTGAAAGTGATGTTTCCAAATATTGTAGATCTTGGCACACTTATCAAATGGTAGGAAAACCCAGACAAAAGATAGGTAAAGCTCATTTGCAACCTATTCCTCCATGTGAGGAATCTTTCAGTAAGATAATGGTCGACGCTGTCGGTTCTTATCTAAGACCAATTCAGGCAACCAGTACATGTTGAACGTAATGTGTATGTCAACAAAATGTCCACAATTTATTCCCTTGAGGAATATTAAAACTAAAACCATTGTAAAAGATTTGATAAAGATTTGTTTTACACTCTTGGGAATTTCCAGATCTGTCCAATCTGATCGAGCGTCAAATTTTATATTTGGAAGTTTTCAGCAAGTTATACATGAATGAGGCATCCACCAGTTTAAGTCTTTGCCTATCACTCTGAACGTGCAGAGGCTTTCGAAAGATTTCATTAAACTTTGAAGGATGTGATTCGGTCGTTTTGCTTGGATACAGGAAAAGATTAGGATGAGGCTGTTTATTTTTTGTTGTTTGCTGGTAGGGAATCTGTTCAAGAGTTTACAGGTTTTAGTCCTTTTGAGCTAGCTTTTGGTCCTACTGTCCGTGGACCATTAAAGTTATGAAAAGAGAAACTTTTTTCAATCGAAAATTCAGAAATTAATCTTCTTGATCATGTCTCAGATTTCAAATAAAAATTGTCAAAGGCTTGTAAAGTAGGAAGAACTTATCTTAAATCTCCTGAATTAAGACTGAATAATTTCAGGTATGACAGAAATACAAAGAAGAGGACTTTCCGGCTTGATGATAAAGTTCTGTCTCTCTTGTCCATAACTCAAAATCCTCTCAGGCTAAATATTATGGTCCTTATACAATTGAAAAGAAAGTAAATGACTTACATTACACAATTAACAATCCTGGTCGGTGAAAAAAGAAACAACTTTTGCGACATAAATATGTTACAGGAGTATGTGGATAGAGATAGGTTCTGTAAATCATTCAATCAACTTAGTTATGCCTGTCCCGCACAGTGGGGATTTAAATGGCGTGAAATCCGATTGCTGAAACTTTGGTGTTACCAGTCTTCGTCATTAGGACATATTGAATAATCTGGACAAGAAACTTCCACATATTCTGTCCCAAGAGAGACGTGAATTAAACCAAATGTTCTGTGCATATGAGCACTTGTTTCCAGAGGATCCGACGTCAAGTAAAAAAAAATCCAACATGGTGCTGAAATTGTACATTCTAGAAACGTGAAACAACATCCTTATATGAATGATCAGCTCAATCAAGAAAATGTTAAACAAAAATCATATTCTATATTTTTGGAGAATGATTTAATAGAACTAAGTTAAAGTAATCAGAGAGTGCGTTATGTAGGCTGTGTAACTCTGCAACTGATAGCTTTTGTCACTATGGAGAAGAGAAAAGAAGAAAACAAGAGCAAAACACACAACAAATACGATTAAAATTGTGACCCTGAACTAATTTACTTTTGCCTTTGATTCTTTTGTCGTTTTCTTGGTCGGGTTGATTCGCGGGTGAGGATAAATTTGCATTTTTATTGTTTTATCTCTATAGTTTCTTTCTCAGGTGTACACAATCACACCGATTAAGAATATTCTACCTTTGTATAATCGGCTTATATTAACGTTAAAGGAATTACAAGACCTTAATACTGGTCGATTTCAATGTATGTAAATTCTGAGCCATGTTGATTTTCTTCAGTTAGCAGTTTGTGGAAAAAGAACGATGTAGGAGGAAAGTGTTTACATAGCTGAAGAAATCTGTAAATCTGTAAAGGAAACACGCTGTTACGTAAACATTCTGCCTGTGATTGCTCTCCTTTTACGCCAGCTTGAATTAATACGAATCTTTGCAAAGGCCAAATTAGGTTAACATTCAGGGATGAAATATTTCCAGGATATATCTTTAGAAAAGCAATTTTCATCTTCTAAATGAAAAACACAAATCTAAATGAAACCGTGGCAGTAATTGTACTGGCTAAGTCAACTTCTATCACACGGAGAGAGAGAGAGAGAGAGAGAGAGAGAGAGAAGGTTGAAAAAGGAATTCATGGACGCTAACCTATCACCACCGTTGAATTTAGAAGGACCTGGAATTAACCCGATTGTGCAGGCATGCTAGGCAACTGAGCTCGATCATTAACTCGATTTTATAAAAAAAATGTTTCTTATCGGTATAAACAAAACAGCTAATTGAATTTTATTTTAATAAAGTTGTAACTGTTTTCCTAGGAGAAAGTATATGATTCAAATATCATGTTCAATTTCATTTTGCTTGCATAATTGACAAATTCTTGTATCTTACATACGGGGCCTCGCGTTGTTTTGTTTTATTATATTTCTGTGCTAAAATCTGTCATTCCATCCAACATATGATATTTTATTTTATTATTTATTTGACCCGGAGAAAACCACCGTGGTCGATCATTCTACTGATAACGAAAACCAAACAATCACCACGCAAGTCATGCATTGAAAGCAATACATTTGTTGGGTCAAATAAACGCCAGTCTAATGTTAGTATGGAGAATTATGAACCATTCAATGTCGACAGGATAGTATCACTTGTTAGTGATTTTGCCAATCCAGTCACTATTACAATGCTAAGAGAAACGAGATCTTCTCGGAATCCTCAATTATGAAGTTTTTAGTCTTTTTCTGAAGACCTTTCTTCTAATGAAAGTGTTCTTGTTCAGGGAGTAGGGTGCGGCTTCGTTAATGTTATTTTCCATTGTCTTAATCTGTGAACAGGCTTAGTCTTAGGAGCGGTGACTTCTTTGCCCCTGCTAATGGTCACTTATTACTAGTTAAAGCCACAGCTGGAGGTAAGATTGAGGTTAATCCACTTGTAACTGACAAGCTTTGTTTGGATGAAACAAGTTTATTCGGTTGAAACTGAAATCCCTGGTTATTACTCTGCTAGTTCAGTTACAAGGGATATGGAAAATGAAAGCTCTTGGCAATGATGTTGATCAGGAAACTACTCCTTTAGATGACACATGTGTTGGTTAGTTTGTTTTCGTGAGGTCACTTTGGCTGCTGTTATTGATCAATCAAGAGCTATTGATCACGGTGATCCTCTTTTTATTGATCATTCTCTTTATTCTAATGTGGGTGACAAAAGACGCTGACTGAACACGAACAGGAAATGGATCCTGAAATCTCCTGTTTGTGTCAGAAGGCTATTAGCGAAAATCAAACCACGCAAAACAATACGAGCTTGTTATTTTGTGAAAGATGGGGTTCTTATAAGAAACTGGAGATTACCCGCTGGTGATGAGTGGTCACTGAGCTATCACGGTTTTGTTCCTAAGTCATATCAACGCATAATTCTTAGTCTAAACTATGAAACTGCTTTGATTGGTCATTTAGGAGTCAGTATATTTTATCGCACGATTTTAAACCATTTTTAGTGGCCGAAAATTGAAAGTGATGTTTCCAAATATTGTAGATCTTGGCACACTTATCAAATGGTAGGAAAACCCAGTCAAAAGATAGGTAAAGCTCATTTGCAACCTATTCCTCCATGTGAGGAATCTTTCAGTAAGATAATGGTCGACGCTGTCGGTTCTTATCTAAGACCAATTCAGGCAACCAGTACATGTTGAACGTAATGTGTATGTCAACAAAATGTCCACAATTTATTCCCTTGAGGAATATTAAAACTAAAACCATTGTAAAAGATTTGATAAAGATTTGTTTTACACTCTTGGGAATTTCCAGATCTGTCCAATCTGATCGAGCGTCAAATTTTATATTTGGAAGTTTTCAGCAAGTTATACATGAATGAGGCATCCACCAGTTTAAGTCTTTGCCTATCACTCTGAACGTGCAGAGGCTTTCGAAAGATTTCATTAAACTTTGAAGGATGTGATTCGGTCGTTTTGCTTGGATACAGGAAAAGATTAGGATGAGGCTGTTTATTTTTTGTTGTTTGCTGGTAGGGAATCTGTTCAAGAGTTTACAGGTTTTAGTCCTTTTGAGCTAGCTTTTGGTCCTACTGTCCGTGGACCATTAAAGTTATGAAAAGAGAAACTTTTTTCAATCGAAAATTCAGAAATTAATCTTCTTGATCATGTCTCAGATTTCAAATAAAAATTGTCAAAGGCTTGTAAAGTAGGAAGAACGTATCTTAAATCTCCTGAATTAAGACTGAAATTAAGGTATGACAGAAATACAAAGAAGAGTACTTTCCGGCTTGATGATAAAGTTCTGTCCATAACTCAAAATCCTCTCAGGCTAAATATTATGGTCCTTATACAATTGAAAAGAAAGTAAATGACTTACATTACACAATTAACAATCCTGGTCGGTGAAAACAGAAACAACTTTGCGACATAAATATGTTACAGGAGTATGTGGATAGAGATAGGTTCTGCAAATCATTCAATCAACTTAGTTGTGCCTGTCTCGCACAGTGGGGATTTAAATGGCGTGAAATCCGATTGCCGAAACTTTGGTGTTACCAGTCTTCGTCATTAGGACATATTGAATAATCTGGACAAGAAACTTCCACATATTCTGTCCCAAGAGAGACGTGAATTAAACCAAATGTTCTGTGCATATGAGCACTTGTTTCCAGAGGATCCGACATCAAGAAAAAAAAATACAACATGGTGCTGAAATTGTACATTCTAGAAACGTGAAACAACATCCTTATATGAATGATCAGCTCAATCAAGAAAGTGTTAAACAAAAATCATATTCTATATTTTTGGAGAATGATTTAATAGAACTAAGTTAAAGTAATCAGAGAGTGCGTTATGTAGGCTGTGTAACTCTGCAACTGATAGCTTTTGTCACTATGGAGGAAGAGAAAAGAAGAAAACAAGAGCAAAACACACAACAAATACGATTAAAATTGTGACCCTGAACTAATTTACTTTTGCCTTTGATTCTTTTGTCGTTTTCTTGGTCGGGTTGATTCGCGGGTGAGGATAAATTTGCATTTTTATTGTTTTATCTCTATAGTTTCTTTCTCAGGTGTACACAATCACACCGATTAAGAATATTCTACCTTTGTATAATCGGCTTATATTAACGTTAAAGGAATTACAAGACCTTAATACTGGTCGATTTCAATGTATGTAAATTCTGAGCCATGTTGATTTTCTTCAGTTAGCAGTTTGTGGAAAAAGAACGATGTAGGAGGAAAGTGTTTACATAGCTGAAGAAATCTGTAAATCTGTAAAGGAAACACTCTGTTATGTAAACACTCTACCTGTTATTGCTCTCCTTTTACGCCAGCTTGAATTAATACGAATCTTTGCAAAGGCCAAATTAGGTTAACATTCAGGGATGAAATATTTCCAGGATATATCTTTAGAAAAGCAATTTTCATCTTCTAAATGAAAAACACAAATCTAAATGAAACCGTGGCAGTAATTGTACTGGCTAAGTCAACTTCTATCACACGGAGAGAGAGAGAGAGAGAGAGAGAGAGAGAGAGAGAGTTGAAAAAAGAATTCATGAACGCTAAACTATTACCACCGTCGAATTTAGAAGGACCTGAAATTAACCCGATTGTGCAGGCATGCTAAGCAACTGAGCTCGATCATTAACTCGATTTTATAAAAAAAATGTTTCTTATCGGTATAAACAAAACAGCTAATTGAATTTTATTTTAATAAAGTTGTAACTGTTTTCCTAGGAGAAAGTATATGATTCAAATATCATGTTCAATTTCATTTTGCTTGCATAATTGACAAATTCTTGTATCTTACATACGGGGCCTCGCGTTGTTTTGTTTTATTATATTTCTGTGCTAAAATCTGTCATTCCATCCAACATATGATATTTTATTTTATTATTTATTTGACCCGGAGAAAACCACCGTGGTCGATCATTCTATTGATAACGAAAACCAAACAATCACCACGCAAGTCATGCATTGAAAGCAATACATTTGTTGGGTCAAATAAACGCCAGTCTAATGTTAGTATGGAGAATTATGAACCATTCAATGTTGACAGGATAGTATCACTTGTTAGTGATTTTGCCAATCCAGTCACTATTACAATGCTAAGAGAAACGAGAGCTTCTCGGAATCCTTAATTATGAAGTTTTTAGTCTTTTTCTGAAGACCTTTCTTCTAATGAAAGTGTTCTTGTTCAGGGAGTAGGGTGCGGCTTCGTTAATGTTATTTTCCATTGTCTTAATCTGTGAACAGACTTAGTCTTAGGAGCGGTGACTTCTTTGCCCCTGCTAATGGTCACTTATTACTAGTTAAAGCCACAGCTGGAGGTAAGATTGAGGTTAATCCACTTGTAACTGACAAGCTTTGTTTGGATGAAACAAGTTTATCCGGTTGAAACTGAAATCCCTGGTTTTTACTCTGCTAGTTCAGTTTCAAGAGATGTGGAAAATGAAAGCTCTTGGCAATGATGTTGATCAGGAAACTACTCCTTTAGATGACACATGTGCTGGTTAGTTTATTTTCGTGAGGTCACTTTGGCTGCTGTTATTGATCAATCAAGAGCTATTGATCACGGTGATTTCCCTGAATGAAAATTCTAAGACCAGTCTATTCTTATTCTAATCTAAGACCAATTGATGCAACCACTATATGTTGAACGTAATGTGTATATCAGCATAATGTACACAGGTTATTCACTTGAGGAATAGGAGAACTAAAACCATTGTAAAAGATTTGTCTGTTTTGCACTTTTGGGACTTTACATATCTGTCCAATCTCATCGAGCGTCAAATTTTATGTCAGGAGTCAGTATATTTTATCGCAGGATTTTAAACCATTTTTAGAGGCCAAAAATTGAAAATGATGTTTCCAAATACTGCAGATCTTGGCACACTTATCAAATGGTAGGAACACCCAGTCAGAAGATAGATAAAACTCATTTGCAACCTATTCCTCCATGTGAGGAATCTTTCAGTAAGATAATGGTCGACGCTGTCGGTTCTTATCTAAGACCAATTCAGGCAACCAGTACATGTTGAACGTAATGTGTATGTCAACAAAATGTCCACAATTTATTCCCTTGAGGAATATTAAAACTAAAACCATTGTAAAAGATTTGATAAAGATTTGTTTTACACTCTTGGGAATTTCCAGATCTGTCCAGTCTGATCGAGCGTCAAATTTTATATTTTTAAGTTCTCAGCAAGTTATCCATCAGTGAGGCATCCACCAGTTTAAGTCTTTGCCAACTTGTATCTTATCTGAATTCAAACAGTCTTTTTAGCAATGTACAGTCTGCATATCGCCCTTGCCACAGTACTGAAACTACTCTTCTGAAAATAGTCAATGACCTTCTCTCTGCTTTGGATGGAGGAAAGATTACAGTCCTCACTCTCCTTGACTTGTCTGCAGCATTTGACACCAGAGACCATGCTATATTATTTCACCGTCTCCAGCATGTATTTGGCATTCATGATACGGCCTTACTATGGTTCAAGTCCTACTTGGTCAACAGGACACAAATTGTGTCCGCAAATGGAAAATACTCCAGCCCAGTTGATCTATGCTGTGGTGTTCCACAGGGGTCTGTTCTTGGACCTGTTCTCTTCATTCTATACACTCAGCCACTCTCAAGTGTCATAGATCATCATCCAGTGTCTCACCAATTGTGTGTTGATGACACCCAAATATACAAATCTAGCAATCCAGCTGAAGTTGAAGATACCATCCAAGGCGTAGAGAGGTTCATTTCCGATGTGAAATCATGGATGACATGTAACAAGCTGCAGATGAATGATGATAAAACTCAAGCCATCCTGATTACAACACAAAGACTTTCTCATTCACATCCTTTACCTCAGACAATAAATATCAGCAACACCAACATTAATTTCACACAGTCAGTACGAAACCTCGGTGTCACTCTTGACAGTACTCTCTCATTGCATCAACATGTCATGAACATATGCAAGGCTGCATATCTTGAGCTGAGACGAATCAGCTCCATTCGCAAGTATCTTTCAGTTGATGCCACTAAAACACTTGTGTGTTCCATAGTACTTTCAAGACTGGACTATTGTAACTCAATTCTGTCTGGTTCGTCTCAATATCTACTTCAGAAACTTCAAAAAGTTCAAAATACAGCTGCTCGGATCGTCCTTAGAGTACCACGATCAGAGCACGCCTCTCCCCTGCTCTGTACCCTACACTGGCTATCCATACGATCCAGAATTAAACACAAAATTTGTTCCCTGTGGTACGTTTCACTGACGGGCTCCAGTCCAACATATCTATCTGACCTCACTCATGTATTCACACCTGCAAGATGCTTACGCTCCTCTTCTGACACTCGTATTCTCATTATTCCCACTATGAAGATGAAATCATACGGACAACGTTCTTTTGCATACCAAGGCCCAGCAAAGTGGAACGAATTGCCCACTGCACTTAGACACAAAGACACAGTGATCTCATTCAAAAGCGCTCTTAAAACTCACCTATTTCAACTGCAAGAACAGACTTAAAGACCTAATAATGTATCCTTGCCTTAAATATTTACAGCATATTTTCTGTTTCTACTTTCGTGGTGTTTGTTTTTATTTTTTTAATCATATCATTATATATGTTCTTTTTAAGTGGTGTCAAATGTTGTAAAGCGCTTAGAGCTTCTAAAGATTAGGCGCTATACAAAGTCCTCATTATTATTATTATTACTACTACTCTGAACGTGCAGAGGCTTTCGAAAATTTTCATCAAACTTTGAAGGATATGATTCGGTCGTTTTGCTTGGATACAGGAAAAGATTAGGATGAGGCTGTTTATTTTTTGTTGTTTGCTGGTAGGGAATCTGTTCAAGAATTTACAGGTTTTAGTCCTTTTGAGCTAGCTTTTGGTCCTACTGTCCGTGGACCATTAAAGTTATGAAATGAGAAACGTTTTTCAATCGAAAATTCAGAAATTAATCTTCTTGATCATGTCTCAGATTTCAAATAAAAATTGTCAAAGGCTTGTAAAGTAGGAAGAACGTATCTTAAATCTCCGGAATCAAGACTGAAATTAAGGTATGACAGAAATACAAAAAAGAGGACTTTCCGGCTTGATGATAAAGTTCTGTCTCTCTTGTCCATAACTCAAAATCCTCTCAGGCTAAATATTATGGTCCTTATACGATTGAAAAGAAAGTAAATGACTTACATTACACAATTAACATTTCTGGGCGGTGAAAACAGAAACAACTTTTGCGACATAAATATGTTACAGGAGTATGTGGATAGAGATAGGTTCTGTAAATCATTCAATGAACTTAGCTGTGCCTGTCCCGCACAGTGGGGATTTAAATGGCGTGAAATCCGATTGCTGAAACTTTGGTGTTACCAGTCTTCGTCATTAGGACATATTGAATAATCTGGACAAGACATTTTCACATATTCTGTCCCAAGAGAGAAGTGAATTAAATCAAATGTTTTCCGCATATGAGCACTTGTTTCCAGAGGATCCGACATCAACAAACAAAATCCACCATGGCACTGAAATTGTAGATTCTACAATTGTGAAACAACCTTTTTATATGAATGATCAGCTCAATCAAGAAAGTTTTAAAAAATATATTCTATTTTTTTTGGAGAATGATTTAATAGAACTAAGTTAAAGTAATCAGAGAGTGCGTTATGTAGGCTGTGTAACTCTGCAACTGATAGCTTTTGTCACTATGATGGATGTGAAAAGAAGAAAACAAGAGCAAAACACACAACAAATACGATTAAAATTGTGACCCTGAACTAATTTACTTTTGCCTTTGATTCTTTTGTCGTTTTCTTGGTCGGGTTGATTCGCAGGTGAGGGTAAATTTGCATTTTTGTTGTTTTATCTCTATAGTTTCTTTTTCGGGTGTACAAAATCTCACCGATTAAGAATATTCTACCTTCCTATAATCGGCTTATATTAACGTTAAAGGAATTACAAAACCTTAATACTGGTCAATTTCAATGAATGAAAATTCTGAGCCATGTTGATTTTCTTCAATTAGCAGTTTGTGGAAAAAGAACGATGTAGGAAATAAGTGTTTACACAGCTTAAGAAATCTGTAAATCTGTAAAGGAAACACGTTGTTATGTAAACACTCTACCTGTGATTGATCTCCTTTTAAGCCTTCTCCAACGTTGAGTTTATAAGGACCGGTAAGTAATCATATTATGCAGGCATTCTCGGCAATTGAGCTCGATCACTAACTCGTTTTATTGATCAAATTATTCTTACCTGTTTCCAAAGAACGGTGAGTTGAATTGTTATAAATTCGTAGTTGAATTTCTTAGAGAAATTGTATCATTCAAATATCATGTTCAATTTTATTTTGCCTATATAATTGAGAAATTGTCGTATCTTACATACGGCCTTGTTTTGCTCTTTTGCATATCTCTGCTAAGATCTTTCATTCCATCCAATAATCTCATTTTTTTATTTTGATTTACTCGACCATGGCAAAAACACCGTGGTAGATAATCCTAGTAGTAAATAAAACCAACAACCATCATGTAAATGTCATGCATCAAAAGCAATATATTTGTTATGTCAAACACAAGCTAGTCAGATGTTAATATGGGGAAGTATTAACCATTCAATGTCGAGAGGATATTATTACGTGTTAGTTATTTGGCCAATCCAATCAGTTTTGCAATGTTAAGAGACACAGGAGCTTCTCAGAGTCTTCAGTTATGACGTACTTTGTCTTTTTCTTAGGGCCATTCTTCTACTGAAAGTGTTCTTATTAAGGGAGTAGGGTGGAACTTTGTTAATGTTATTCTCCATTCTGTCAATTTGTGAATAGACGTAGTCTTTGGAGAGGTGGCTTCTTTTCCCATTGATAGTAGTTATTTATTACTAGGTAAAGACACAGCTGGAGGTGAGATTGTGGTTAATCAACTTGTAACTGACATGGGAATGAGAGATCTTGAGAAAGATATTGATCAGGAAATTACTCCTTTAGGTGACATATATATTGTCAATTGTTTTTAATGAGGTCACTTTGGCTGCTGTTATTAATCAATCAAGAGCTACTGATCACAATGATCATCTTTTTACTAATAATTTACTTTATTCTAATCAAAGTGTTATTTATTTTGTAACACCTGGTACATGATTATATTTAATTTTTTTTTAATTCTTATTTATGGCTGTAATGTGTACAGAATATCTTAAGTTCAAGCTGGCGTAAGTGACTTGAATGTAGTATTAGAAAGAATGTATGAATAATTGTTTACGTATGCGTTGACAATTAGTAATAATAATCGTAATAACAAGACTTAAAATTGCGCCGATGGCGTAGTTGCTCAGGGAGTAATGGGATACTGATGTTTCGAGAATAAGCCTGTGGCTTCCCATTGGTTGTGCTAGGTTACGTGAATATATTAATTCGTCGTAAAAAATTGTGTATGATGTCTCAATATACGGTATATATATATATATATATATATATATATATATATATATATATATATATATATATATATATATATATAACGGGAAATTTAAGCAACTAGATTCATTCCGATTTTTGAAGTCATTCACACTTATTGTGTTCCTGTTGTAAGTCTGCAAAGGTGTTTATGTTGTACTTAGATATTTTTCGAGAGGAAAAACATTTGTTTGGACTGTTCAGTGGAAATAGAAAGTACTCATTATTTGGACTTTAATATTAGTCTGGAACTGTTATAAATTATTCCAAGGAATTATGTACAATGCCATCATGACCAGCACATTTCCGATATTGAATTTTTATTTAGGGCCTTTTCATTCGTTTAGGACTTTCAAGGACCTTATTAGGGACTAGTTTAGCTTTACTTCCTAATACTGTAAATTTCTCTTACAGTCTTTATTTATAACTTTGTCAAATATATTTTTTGTTAAGATTTATAAAATTGTTGGTTTTACTTCTGTTTTGTTAGTTAAGTTTGTGACCATAGAATCGTAATAGGATACGAATTTCCAAGAAATCGAGATTGTTTTGAAATTAAAATTCGTTTTATTTTGGAATTTTCATAGTCCCTAATCTTTGTGATTTTACATTGTGAAACCAAGAAGCCCTCACACTGTCAACTAAATTGGAGAACTTTAATTTAAATCCTAGCCAGCTAAGTCGACTGCTATGAGAGAGAGAGAGAGAGAGAGAGAGAGAGAGAGAGAGAGAGAGAGAGATTCTGTGACACATACCCCAATCGGTTTCACTAACTCAGCAAATGTCACGATTTATGACTGAGAGGGGACATATTCAATATTTCCCCAGGCGGTCTTAGAGGTAGTATTCTCATTATTACTTTTAAAATGGACGAACATTCTTTTGAACATGTGATGTTTGTTTTCTTCAGCAGCCACCACTAATCGTATTTAGGACATTTGGTACACTTCAATTGAAAAATTAACCTTACCACCACTTTGTGATAATACATTAGGCATTGATGTTCATATCAATCAGCACAAGGGACCGACAACTATAAACAATGAATAATTTCATCTTCTCGGTGACGGTTTGTTTCTGTCTTTAACTGCATCAGGAAAATCGTCAGTAAAAACTAAATACACGGAACTAGAGTAGACTTTTGTCAAAATTAACTGCTCATCAGAAAGCACTTTAGTTGTTTTCTTTTGGAAGCTCAACAACTTTAAGTTCAAACGATTTCTCTCTCTCCCTCCTTCCCGTTCGTTCTATCTGTCACAAGAAGCACACACATACACGCACACAAGCAAACATAAACACAGCATACAGAAGCTCTGCTAAGAATTCTCTCTTTGTAGACCAGGTAATAGTGAAAGACTTCAGAGTGTGCACTGAGTCCAATTGTCTTTTTGATGTCGATATTCAAAATTAACACAAGTAACATATATTCTATCCTTCTAATTCATTGTACTGTTGACATAATTTTTTGACAAAATGAGACCACAAAGACTTAGATTTTCATTTTATTGTTGTAAGTATGTACAGAATACGAATTTACGAGCTCATATCCCAATTACAACTACCTGCATTTCTTTTGTGTTAATTGCAGTCGGTAGTGATAATTACAATTGGATGGTAGCGCGACTCTGCTTATTGAACGAATGTAGATGTTTGAGCAGCTTATTGAGTAACTTAGCCGCTGATCGTGATCACATGATCATATTTTGACCAATGATATTACCAGCTAAATTTAATAAGCATATAAATGCCAAAAACAAAATAGGAACCGGTTGTTACCCACTATTCTGTTATACATTTTAAACAAGATATATTTGTGGCCGCTCCGGTGGCCGAAGTGGTTAGATTGTCCGTCTTGGAAACGGGAGGCCGCGGGTTGGAACCCCGCCGAGTCATACCAAAGACACATAAGAATAACACTAGCAGCTTTCTCGCCTGGCGCTCAGCATTAAGAGGTTAATGTTATGGTGTCAAGATAATGCAACTGGCATGGGACATGATGCCATATGTCTGCGGGATAAGGGTCCAATGTTAGGCATCACTATTAACTGCCATACGACAGAAATAATAGCGATATTACTAAAATTGTCAAAACTACGTTAAAAGCCAAATCACACACACACACACACACACACACACACACATGTACAGCTGATTCGTACACATCCGAGTCATAGTAAAGTTTAGGTCGTACTAAAGTCCTGTATAACCGGAGGAAGAACTTCTGCCCTAATCCGCAATCTCATTTTGCCTCAACTCCTGTTTTGTTTTTCTAATGTGTGAAAGTCAAAAAAGCTTAAACATTTACTTTCCTGCCAAATAGTGTTTTGAAAATTGTTAAGACAGAGTTTTGGGGTTATCATGATAATTGACAAAAGTTTTGAACATTTCAACTCGTGTCCTCTGACCATTTCTGAACTCTCTGTAAGCATATGTTTAGTTGACATTCAATATTATGCACACCTTTTGATCTACAGGAGATCGAAAAATCGGCACCTCTTGTGAACTGCCAATTGCAAGCTGTATGGGACGATAGTTGGAATTGTCGGTATAGTCTTTTCCAGGTTCAAGCACTCTATCACTGTTGTTTCTTGCCGTTTCCCATACTTTATTGAAAATGTTTTGAGAATTACTTAGGGCTTTATCTAGTAAGTGTTATAGAGGCTGACATCAGATATGATCTGGTCCCTTTGATATGTCCAAGGCTTGATCAAAAGAGTCATGTAGTTACCTGAGAGTGAAAGAGTTATCGTAAAGTTTCAAGAAACTTCTTCTTTCGGTTTTTTTTAATAATGTGGACGCTTTTAGAATAGCTTTCTGGGGTAGAATTTGGAAAAAGTATTTCAACCAGCAAATTTTCTGGCACGCCGGTGACCAATTCAAAATATTTATTTCGATATTTGATTAAACTGTTCTTATTTCTGCCAATAATTTACAGTACCATTTTTCATACCAGTTTAATAGAGCAGCACGATTTAACCTAGAGACATAGGAGAAACATGTTTTTCTCTTGCTCCCTCTAACTAGTACGTCGAGCTTTATCGCGGTTTGTAACCGATTTATTTAGATGTTGAGCAGGCATCGAAATCTCTAAGGACTTGTTCTCTGATAGTGCCACTGAAAGCACCATCAAATCAAGATTTGTTAGTACTTTCAAGAATAACCAAAGCTTATTGGGGCTGTTATGCTAGAAATATCCTGAAATATATTAAAAACAGTATCTGATCCCCTACTTTTGCAAAACGATATACAGTCAAAATTGATTTAGATGGGAGCTGTATAATCAAATTTGTGGAAGTTATTTTTCTTCACTTAAGATACATTCGCCGAGATTTGCCTGCCATTTGATGTGGAGTTGTGGAATGCAGAAGTATCATGTCTCCATGCCTTTCGTATGCTTTGCACATTGTATCTCCGTCTTTTGATGTCACTTGGATCAATCTCTGGAATATGAACCTTGTACTTCTAGCAATTAGTACACAAATTTTCCTTATGGCGCATGCTGGATTTCCTCTTCCAGCCATCATCGTGCTGGCCATTTTCTTGAAATTAGAAGAACTTGCAAGGGATTATGTGTGAATGGGTTTACTGGGATTTTTAAGAATTTGGCTTTGATCGATACAGGCACAGTGGCAGAGTCGAACATCACGATATATATATATATATATATATATATATATATATATATATATATATATATGTGTGTGTCTGTGTGTGTGTGTGTGTGTGTGTGGGAATGCAAGTTCGTTTCATCAAGATTTTTAAGCATCTCAGCTAAGTATATATTAGATCAGACTACACCTCTACATGAGATCGGAGATTTGTGTGAATCTAACTTGATTGACATAATCCACAAATCGCGTTGGACAAAGCAGCTTATCAGAATGAGTTTTGCAGTTGCACTCGACAAGTGATTAGCCTATAAATGAATTATTTTTTTTAACAAAAACAAACTGTCAAGCCACATCTTGAGGAGCTTTCTCGATCACAAACACCGAGATGTTCATCAGCATATTTTTCAGCAAACTCGAGTAGGAGAAATATTGGCCACATTCCTTAACTCGTCTTTATCGAGTCGCTGGATTATTTGTTCATCATCATTTTTATGACCACATCTCTTCCTATAAGCCGATGTTTTCTTTGTTTCCCATATTGGGAAGATCAACAAGGGAACATTGGTTAATGCAGATGAACTGCGTACTACTGTCAGGGATATATTGGTTAAAATTTTGGAGTTACGAAGTCTTTTTACTTGATTTGCCCTTGCCACCACCATCAACGGGCATGTCTTTCATAATGTTTCACAATACATTCGTATATGTTTCTTTAAACGTAATGGCATCCATTAAATGTCGGAAAATATGTCCAAACTGACTTTGTAATTTACATAACACGTGAAGCTTGTAGTAATTAACCGATGGATCAAATCGGGCCCTGCTGGCTACTCGTCTAGCTGAAGTTCAGGTCGAAATAGTGTGTTGCATTGGGGTAGAAACAACCCAGCCTCCCCTCTGTTAAATTATTAGGATCCTCTCCTCTACCAACACGGGACACAACCCACATCAAACAAGCTTCCTCCTTTAGTGTCCTTTTAATATATGCAGGAGAGGTCATCGGGCTAGTTGTACATTCCCGAGCCATCTCAGTGACTGACGTTTGGTGACAGCTTAACCTATAAAAGAAAACACTTCAAACCAGAACGAACCGGCTCGATCATGAAATAAGTGATTTCATCTGGTACAATCAAAGGATAAAAGAGTATTAATCAGTTTACCTTTCATGTACATGTTCATATTATGTAATTATGTATTATTGTTAGGTTCTTATGGTCTTGAAAAATATATGAATAAGTCGCACGCAGATGGTGCACATGTGGAAATTATATTATCCAGTGTAGCTCACTGAGAATGTCACATGCCTTTCATAAGACGTATTTATTTATAACGCGAATTGATTATAACTTATTGTGAGTTAAAGATTTCTCTTCTAATGAAAGTTTTATGTTTGCAAGAAGTCAAACTTTAGAACATTATGTTGAAATAAAAGATTCGTGTTTGATTTACATTTGGGGCTACCAACTAATTTATACAGAATTAATTATGCCTGTGTATTTGCCCTCAACAGTATATTCAGTTGCTGTGAAAGAAAACTCAGTAAAGGAATATTAATCTCAATGATGATGATACTTTAAAAAGAGATCACTTTTTCAAGGACTAAGTGAGATGGGAATACTCTCCTATCGAGAGTTTTTATCTTGGAATAACTTTGTGCCAATGTTTTATGTTAAGCTGGTATGCAAAGCGTAACTAAAATCTTCTGTTGGAAAGGTTGGATGCAGGCTTTTGAGAAGAGGCCTAGTAGACAATGAACAGACTATATTTTGAATACAAAGAATCTTAAGGGCAACATTATACAGCGAATACAACACCGTAAAACAGAAACAACAACAATAGTGAAAAACTTTGTAGAAAGGAACAACGTCGAATTTTGAATGGAAATAAGGTACTTTTTACTACCCCTGCTTATGTTTTTTTTCCAAGCTCACCATTGTGCCAGTAATCTCCAGGTAGAAATTCTCAGTCAGGTTTGCAAACACACTTACCAATTCCAATCTTGCCTGAAGCTTTAATGGTCCACTGTACTAATTATTTAGAGAAATTGGAACCAATCTATAAACGGGGAAAAGATCAGACAAAGTATATGTGGGATTTGGGTGGTCATGATTGGTTGATAATGAGAAGTAACAAGAACCTTTAGAGTGCTTATCCTATTCGCAATTCAAAAAATACAGATAAAATTTTATTCATTGAATTTCAATACTTTCACAAAACTGACTTTTGAAGACATATTACTGAAATTAGCACCTGATTCTTCAGGTGCTTAGTTGAAGACACATTTTTCAAAACATATCTAGATGATAAAAAAAGCATGTCAGTGTACAAATGGCTTTCTCCAACAAAAGTTTGTACCAAGGATGGATCTATACTGCGAACTAAAGTTTGATCATGAACATACAGTAAGGTTATGTTTTTGAATTGATAATATCAGGGGTTTTTCCATTGGTTTACTATAAGAGCTTAATTAGTACCGTGAATCATAAAGGTTAAAGTCAATGCAAAGTGTGCATAAGACCCATCATTTTGTTTGTGTATGTATTATGTTGTTGGTGGCCTTAGCTGGTTGAGAGTCGGACTAGTAAAGCGATGGTCGCTGGTTTGTTACCCGTCTAGACCAGCCTGAAGCAGATGCCTCTCTGTGCCCTCAGAAAAGACACATTTGTCCCATATCATCGGCATGATATGGTCAAGAATGTGCTGACAGTGCTTTAATAATGTTTTGTTGTTATTTTTCTTTCCTTTTGCCAGAAGGCGTGAGGAAAATGACCAATCAACTAGTTGTACTTCAGATCTTAGAGGGACATAAAACTAATTTACTAATTTAAACGTCTCCTAATTGGTGTCCTCATTTAATGATCTCCCACCGTATTTCCTTTTCATTTCAAAAAGTAATTTCCTTGAAGACAAGCAAAAGCTATTCAGTGCCACACTGAAAGCGCCACTCACATCATTCACTCACTAACGTGATGATGTTATGAAACAATGAGATCATTCTATCAAAGACTATGTGGAAATGTGTCATGAAAATTGACAATATATGCCGCTGTTGCTGGATGGCTAATACTGTAGAATCAGTAAAGACAGTTCATCCAATGATAAAACGCAATTTTATTAAAAATACATTTGAAAAGGATGAACTAAAAATATTTTGTTATCTTTGTTCAGACTTAAGGTTTGTTTTCTATTGAGGGAAAATTATAACCTACACCGGTTAGCAAATATCCAGGAAAAATCAGAAAAAATGTTATATGTCGGCTCCAAATGCATAGATTCATACAAGAATAAGCAAGAGTACAACCGGTTCACAACCGTGAAAAAAGTAATAAAAATACAGTGTGCATGTGTGTGTTATGCATGTTGATGTATGGATGAATGGAATGGCATATCAATTTTAAACCAAAATGGAAAACTAGCTTAACGTAATCAAAGCACCTGTTTCATGCATTTACCAAATTTCTTTCTGTCAAATTTGCAAGCTTTGGCCGTCGGTCTTCTTTTCTAAATGGGTTTTACATTTTGTCCTCGAATAATTCCTTCTCCTTAAAGTCAAATACTTTGCCAGTTCGTCCCACGTTGCTGCGTTGCATTTCTTCAATAATAGCAATCAGTATTGTAAACAAACAGTCCACGTTCATTCTATATTCTATACAGGTAACTATGGTATGCAACTTTAGTCAACATTCGGGTTTAAATATTTTACGTTTGTAAATTTACTGTCATAATATGAGCACTTTTGTGTGAGGAAAGGACAGAATTGTTCATATGTAGAGAATAAAATAATTTTCAAACAAATTATAAGATATCTTACAGAATGAAGTAAAAATAAATCTAAGATATTCTTATGCTGTCTTCGAGTGTAAATTTTTTTATGCTACCTTTTAAATGTTTCAGAGTTTGGTCTACTATTTAAAATTGATTGAGCTAGGTTATTTACATTTGTTCTTGCATTGCTCATATATGAACTCCTTGCCATAACATATGTTATTTTTTCCAGATGGAGATATCAGCACGTGCTTTCGTGCTGACTGCCCTCTCGCTGCTTTATCTGCAGGTCAAAGTTCATGGTAAGTACGCTATGTTCCATGACCATATAACCTTCGGAGGATTTGGAATGGAAAACTCTCGTATTTGAACTTCTGTATCGCGACGTTCAAAATCTGCACGCTGGAAAAGTCATATAAGGGATTTGTCTACTATTTGATTGCCACATTCAATACTTTATGGTCGTAAACTAAATAACACAAAAAAGCGAAACCATCAGGTTTTGTAAAATTCAACAAATAGTGTATTTCCCTATAATACAAAGTGAAGCTTTGAAAGAACGTACGGTATTGAGAATTAAATCCCAAATAGTCCTTAAAGATACATCATATGTCAAAGTATAGAGCGTTTTAGAATGAATTTTAGTGCTGTTAAGAATGAATTCCAATTTTGACTGTGCTGATGCGCCAGTGGCCTCGATTGTAATAATGTGTCAATAGTCTTGATGTATCACCATGATATAATCCAGAATGTCTTTAAACGAATTCACAATACTCACAAAATAGTGACTTTATGGTAAAGTCGATGCGTACTTTGTAATTTCGATGAATAATTGAAATAAATAAATCCTCTCAAATAATAATTGAACACAACTGAAAGACTAATTCCACTATATATGTTAAGAGAGCAATATATAATTATATTGACCACTAAATTTGTATAATAAACAAAGAGAAAATAACAGAACTAGAATGATGGTCATATTCGTCTACAATATCATTTCTATAAACTCAAAAGTTTACCCGAATTATCATAAAGTGCAACCCACAATCATAGAGCTATGATCCTTACGATCTACAACCATTACGAAAATTAAACGCACAATATTGATATGCAAGACACCTAACCTCATAAAGGAATAGCAAGATTTATACAACAAAGCTTTCTTTTACATGTTAGTTAAATACACGTATAATTAAAACTACATAGGAAGATATCTTATGAATTATACAACATATATGAACAATTAGATTATATTTCCTCTTGATGTGCCTGGTGTCACTGGTCTATTCCTGCAACACCAAACTCCACATCATCAATATCTGGTTTTCGTTTCTAAATTTGCTAATGAACGTAAGGAGGTTGTGATCACTGAACACAACAAACGGAGATGGAACTTATCTAATACACAATTCAAAGTGTTGCAAAGTCACTAGTGAAGCCAAATATTCCTTCTCGATTGTTGGATAATAACTCTGGTGCTTGTTAATTTTTTTAAGAAACATAGCAGACTGGATGATCCACACCATTTACGTTTTTGAATCAATACTACACCATATCCTACCACAGCTACATCAGCAAATATTTTAAATGACTGATTGAAATCTGCAGCTGTTGCACAATTAAGCATGGCCTTACATTTGTCAAATTCCTTCTGGCATTTGTCAAAGAACTAAAACGTGGATTTGCTACTCAACAGATCAGCAATTATGAAAAGAAACTAGACCACAATTTCCAATAACATTCATATATACCCCAAAATTGTATTGTACTGATAGGCACTGAATTCAGAGATAGCCTTAACCTCAACTTTGATAGGTTTAATTTGACCGTATACCGCAATGTGTCCTAAGAAAGCTTTATGTTGATAAAGTGTCCACCAGGAGATATGAATGAAATTTCCTTTGTTCTTTCCGTGAGTGGAATGTGCCAGAATACTTTCAAAAGGTCAAACTTGGTGACATGTGTTAAATTTCCAATTTTGTTAACGCAAGCATCGATTCCTGGCATTGGAGGTAAATCTATTTTGATGACACGGTTCGCTTTGTTATATTCAATACATACCCGGAAAGTATTATATGGTTTAGGCACAAGAATACAAGGAGAGCTCCAATTACTGTTAATGGGTTATAAGAAATCATTTTCTAGCAAATATTAAATTTCTTTTTTACATTTTCCTGTTTTAGAGGGTTCGTCCTATTCGGATGTTGGAATCTACAATTTCATCGTCTTGGTAAATTTTCTTTCTCCATATTGGAACATCTGGAAACAAGTGCTTATATTCACATAATAGCTGTTTTGTTCATTCTTTTTCTTTCACAGAATATAAGAAAGTTTCTGGTCTAAATTATTCAACATTTCTATGTTCCGAGGATTAACTACATCGAAGTCACTACGGTCAGTCAAATCATCAATCAGTTGGACATTTACAGCTAAACTGAAGGAATGATTAGCTGAGTTATCTCTACCACTGTATTCATTCAACATATTTAAATGGCAAAGTTGTTTCTATTTCCTCTTCCCAGGAGTGTTAATGATATAATTTAAGTGACTTTTTTCTTTTCATTTGTATAAGGGCCATCATACTTACAGGATTTTGAAGTATGGGCTAAAGAGCCAGACTTCAATCACCAGGCTGAAAACTACATTTCTTTGTATTGCTCTCATACTTTAATTTCACTCTTGACTGACTAGATTGAACATTAGTTCTTGGTACTTCACAAGCCTATGACAATTTATATTTGAAATCAGAAACATAGTCACCAAGATTGCTTTCTGAATCTTCGGGTGCAAGAAATGTTTCTTTTAATAAATTCAATGGTCCACGAATATTATGTCAAAACTTGTTCAAAAGGACTAAAACCTAAAGAATCATAAACTGATTCCTTAATATCAGAAACAACGGTAAAAGAACACCCTCAACTCAATCTTCTCCTATACCTAAGCAATAAGACGGAATCATATTCTTACGTTTGATGAAATGCTTCCAACGTCCCATGCCTTTCAGGATTTAAACTGTCGGATGCCTAATTCAAGGAGAATGCTGGAAAATTTCAGACATAAAATATGACCATAGATCAGATAGGACAATTTTGGAAAGTCGAAAGTGTAATAATTTATCAAGGCTTTTACTTTTGTTTTAGTTTAAATATACCTTAAGGGATTAGCCTCTAGAAATCTTCATGACGCACACATTATGGTCAAAAAGTGTTGGTTTCATGTCTTAGTTTTAGATAAATGACCGACCCATACTACTTTTAGCAATAGGTTGCATATGGGCCTTAGGTATCGTCTGATTGGGTCTTCCAACCATTTAACGAGTGTCGCAAGATTAACAGTATTAAGAAACATCACTTTAAATTTTCGGCCAACAAAAATGATTCAAAATATTGTAATCGCTCTTATTGACTCCTAAATGTCCAGCAAAAGACGTTTCATGGGCTAGAAGAAGAACTGACTTGCAAAAACAATTTGAAAGCTCACTGACCACACGCCTCCAGCGGGTCCCTCAAGTAGTCTCCATTTTCTCATAAGAACCCCGTTGCTCACAAAATAACAAACCAGTAATTGTGTGGCTTCAGTTTCGCTAAAAACAGGAGATCTCATGATCTTGTTGTACCTATTTGACAAAGCTACCCTGATTAGAATAGAAAGAATCCGTTCTACAAAGAGGATCACTGTGATCAATACTTCTTAACTAATAAATACCAAGTACTGAAGTGACCTCTTCAAAAGATTGACCAATACATGTGTAAGCTAAAGGAATAATTTCCTGATCAACGTCATACTCAAGAGCTACTTTTGCCATAGCTCTAGTAGCTGCATAAGCAGGGTATATATAGAGGATTTCATTTTAAAAAGGATTAACTTTTTAATTCAAACAAGACTTGTCAGTTACAAGAGGATTAGCCGCAACCTTATGTCCAGCTATGTCATTTCGTAGTAATGCATGAATACCCACTTAATTTATTGGCTCCTATGTCCCTTAATATTTGAATAGGGATAGGTTTGACAGAATCACCAATAAGTGATATTGAACCTTTCAATATACTAAAATCAGACTGGGATGTATTTGACCCAGCAAATGTATTTATTTGAATACACGACGATGACCTTGTTCTCCTAGAGATAAGAGCATTCGGAATAGCTATATCTTGATTCTGTTGCTTATTTTTTCAATCTGTAGCAATTAGAAATAACGTGCCCTTCGTAGCTACAATAACTTCACATAGGACTAGATAAGGATTTCTGATCAGTCCTATCAGAAGTTTGATTCCTACAAGTTATGCCAAATTGAGATTTGGAAGTGCTCGTATCAGACTCAGATGAATTTAGTAGCAAAACAAAACTGCTGAGATTATAACCTTTTGACAAATGAAACTTTGTGAGTCAAGGAATAGTCAAGGAATTGTCATTAGCTATACCAGCAGCATTTTCTAAAGTTTCTACCTGGTGTTCATCAAGGTAGGTCGTGACGTCATTGTGGACGCTGTTCTTAAACAATTCAATTAATACGAATTGTCTGAGATTATCATCGGCTAAATCAACCTTCTTTTTTGAGCCTCATCTACCAAATAGTTGGTCATTTTTCCATGCGTATACGACATGGGTGTGTCCAGTTTATTTGTCACAATTCCTAAACCTATATAGATATGCCACAGGTTCCAACTCATTACCCTCTAAGATACATTCTTTGACCACATTATAATTAGCACTTTGTTGCACGACAGTGAAGTGTAGACTTAACGAGTTTTGTCAATATTTATACTTTGTAATAATAAAGTTCAATGATAGTGGCCATTGCAAATTTTCAGCAATTTTCTGAAAATGAGTAAATATTAATCTACTTTCTTTTCTTAATAAGAAGGTACCAGCCCAATATTTCTTGTAACTTCAAAAGAGCAACTTGTGGGTAAGTGTAGATGCATTACACCTGCCAGTTTTAATTATTTTAATCTAAATTACTTTGTTTCTTCTTGTTCATTTGCATTTATCTTTATTCTTTCTTTCTTTGCATATGCTTTTGACTCTCTTCTCTTTCTATCTCTACCCCCTTCTCCTTTTTATATTTCTGCAAACGGATTTGTATTTGCTTCACTTCTTTCTCTCTTCTCTCACTCTTTCCTCATTTGCATGTCGCTTTCTCTTTCCTCTTCTTGGTTTTGGATTTCTCTGTTTTCTATGCATTTGCATCGTTTCCTTCTGAAGATGAAGTTTTGTTAACTCTAATTCCATCTGGTTTTTAGCTGTAATTCTTTTAGTTTCCCGTCTGAATCAGATACAGAGTTACTAATCAAGCCCAAAGCACGTTTAACAAGAAAATTTTTATCCACCAAAGAATTAACCAAAATACACTTTATGTTTTACTTCGTTAAAGAAGAAAGATCATATTGCCTGAAATCTCACGCAACTCATCCGTTTTCAGGGACTCTGCCCCTTCCTGGGTAGGATTTAAAATAATATTCTTCACGTTAGATGACATTTTGAAAGCTTATTGGTTTTACTAAAGATTTCAAAACATGTGGAATTAAAATACCGGAGACGAAGAAAAAGTGAATTTAAATTTCAAAGCGACTTTTATTTCTCTGATATATTAGAATTTCGTATCCTGGACGAGTACCACCAATTTTCTGTATAGACTCTGTGGTCTTAAAGTGTGTAACAAAAGAAGCGACAGTCAACAAGTTTTGTAATTTTCAACAAATAATATTTTTTTGTATAATACAAAATGAAAAGTTCAAAAGAGCTTATAGCATTGTGAATTAAATCTCATAATAGGTCAAAAAGTTATATCACAAGTCCAAAAGGATAGAGTGTTCTGAATGAATTCCAGTGTTGTTACGAATAAATTCCAATCTTGAATGCGCTAATGTGCCAGTAGCTTCAAACGTGATAGTGTACCAACAGTCTTGATGTTTCACAATGATATAATCCAGAATGTCTTTAAAATAATTCACAATAATCCCAAAGTAGTGAGTTTATCGTCAAGTCAATGAGTACTTTGTAACTGCATTGAATAATTTAAATAAGTAAATCCTCTGAAATAATAATTGAACACAACTAAGACGGACTACAGATGTTAAGATAGGAATAAGTAATTCTCTTTATCATCACCTTTATACAGCAAACTAAGACACAATAAAAGAACCAGGATGATGAAGTTTCCCCGTCAACTTTTATAACAAGGCCATTGCTGCAACATTCAAGGTCAAACTGCTACGTAAACACGTTTACTTAAATTATTATAAAGTGCAACTAACAATCATAGAACTTTCTAATGGTGTTTACATAATGATCCTTGCAATCTATAATCATGTACAATAAATAAAGACACAAAATAGACATGCATAACAGAACATTTTCTTACTTTCTGTAAGCAAAAGCTGACGTCACATTATCAATAATATACAGATATCAAGATAATAAAGGTTTTCAGGAGTCTGAGTTCATCAAACGTTTTACTCAGTTCTCTATATTTCAACAGATAAAGATAAGCTCTCAGGTGGAAGACAAATTGAAAAGAGAGTAATTGGTAAAATTAATAATCAGCCTTAAAGGTATTACATTTGTTGATTTTGATTGGCCGATAGTCGACAATCAATCGGATACTCAAGCATAAACCAGAACGCATAAAAGGTATCTCTGCTTGCCAAAAAATTACCTTAACATTATGTACTCTCGATCGATCGATCGATCGATCGAAATATTTTGAGGAAACGTAATTATATTGTTGGTATGATTGCTTGTGAAGTAATGTGGGAAGCAATTATGTAGAAATAGAGATACATGCACGAAAAAGGCAACATCATTTAGTGCTCTTCCTGTTGAAAAAATTGTTCAAAACTTCCTGACTCATAATCGTAGAATACGAGAGAGAGAGAGAGACAGAGAGAGACAGAGAGAGACAGAGAGACAGAGAAATGCAAATATACCTGGTACATATATGCCGCGTAATTAATGAAAACTTTAGAGACTCTCTCATGTAATACTGTTATTATATAATGGCTTTGTTTCCGATATTACTTAACTAGCAATCACACCAACAATAAAAATGACAGCATTCTATTTTCTAAGGAAAGTAGCTGACGTTTCCTTAAAATATCAATTGTTTCATGTATATGAATGGAATCAGTCAATAAATGTGCTTAGTTTATTCTATTTTTTGCCGTTTTACTCACGTCCATTCTGAGATCATATTTAACTTTCTTTAATCCTTTGAATAGAATTAACATTTAATGCATTTTACATTGAAGCTGTAGTAACAGCAACAGCAGCAGTATTAGCAGAAGTAGCAATGATAATAATAATAATAATAATAATAATAATAATAATAAATGCGCTTTATAATCAATAGCATTTGCAGAGGTAGTAGAATTGATACATTTTAGTTGAAGAGTAGGGTAATCGACCACTACGTCATGACATTTACTGGCTCGAAAAATGGGAAAAAGTGTTAAATGCAAGATGATCTTACCCATGGAAATATTTTTAAAAACTTCCTGAACAAAAATTATATTTAAACAAATTGAATCATTCATTAAATATCAGAACCATACTTATTATTCCCATAATCACTGTTCTTTGGCAACAATAGTGGTGGCACCATGACACCCACTATACAAACGTTTAAATGATTTCAATGCTTCAATATTTTGCATTAACAGACATCGATATTGTGGCACATCCTGAATTAAAAACATCGATCAGTCAACTGAAATCAGAAATTCAAGGCACCATACTACAGACCTGTAATATATCTTGAATAAAATGCAAGAAAACGGCTAATATTTAGTACGAAAATTACTGTAATGAAATTTGACACATTGATTGAATTTGTTAATCTTGCAGTCGCTATTCTTGTCAAACCCCATACTTGTTTGTAAATTTAGGGAATAAAAGTGCTGTTGACCTGTAGACGAAAAGATACGCATATCAGGAGGAGACGCATAGCGTCGGCATTTCACTGTAACCTAACTTTTGGTTTAATTTGCATGATTTATAGTTGGCATAAAGAAACCACACTCTACAATAATCAACGCTTTAATTACTGTTACGATGGCAAATCTGTACTACGTTAGATTTCTAAAGCGCGTGCATAATGATCATCTGAATCCCTATGTATTTGTTTCTCGTTCTATATTTCGCAGCTACTCTTATGATTCACATGATTTGTGTCTAGAGGTTAAGGGAAGAGGGTAGGGGCAGCGCCACGTGTGATGTGTGTGTGTGTGTGTGTGTTGGGAGGGGGAGTCGACATTATTTATACCGCTTATAATGCGCACCCAATTACGAACAATTGGACGGACGCTATACAGGAGAAAATGCCATATTGATAACTTCAGAAGTATACGTTTATTGCATACATTGACATGATACAAAACAAACAAAATTTTATTCCACACGATAGACCAGTCCATTGAAGTAAATGAAACTATCAACGGATGACAAAGCAGAACATAATATTTAGGCCATTCAAATCAATGGCTACTATAATCGCTTGCTTACATGTATGTTGCCAATGGAAGTAAAGTGCTAACATTGATGGAGGACAACTGAAATTACCTTTAATAAATATTCATTTAAAATAGACATTACATTCACACTATAAATGGCTTATTTGTATGATTCAAATACGTCTTTTGAAGCTGTACTTATTTCGACCATCAGGAAACATGTAAAATATGTTGCTGAATATTTATAACTTATAAGACGTCAATATAAGAATAAGGATTTGGTTTATTTCTCTTCCTCATCTCATCCGCATGTTTCGTTTTCTTCATTCTTATTTCTGTTCTATGCAACATAACCGCATTGCCTTACAAAATTATTTTTTAGAAACGCAGACGACATTTAGTTTTCGGCTTTCAAAATATCTACCATTTTCATGTCACAAGATGCATTATTATTATTATTATTATTATTACAGCATACAACAGAGTATGTTACTACACGAACTGGGCCCAGTATCGCCCAGGGCAAGGAAAATTCGTACCAGAGGACATAGACCCCAATCTTTGTTCCCACATTATTTACGCTTTCGCCAAGCTCAATGGAAACCAGTTGCAGGCGTTTGAATGGAACGATGAAACAACTGCCTCGATGAAGGGCATGTAAGTAATTGTTTTATCTTACGAAACGATCACTGACCGGAAGCAGAGCCGTACTTAGATTTAACGATGGACGTTGTCTAATCAGCACGCAAATGCCCGAGACTACTACGTTTACCAGCTCATTAACATGACTTACTTACAAATATCACCCATAGGTGAAGATGTGCCCGGACGTGCAATATTGCCTGTATAAACGTCATTTACATTCTGACGTACAATATTGTCTGCATAAATGTCATTTACATTCTGACGTACAACATTGTCTCTATAAACGTCATTTACATTCTGACGTACAATATTCTCTGGATAAATGTCATTTACGCCCTGACGTGCAGTATTGCTAGCATAAACGTCACTTACGCCCTGACGTGCAATGTTGCCTGTATCAAAGTCATTTACATTCTGACGTGCAATATTGCTAGCATAAACGTCATTTACGTCCTGGCGTGCAGTATTTATGCCATCCAATATGTTGACTAAACAGTTGACTTTAGGAATAGAATGAACAATCACAAAAATCATGACAGAAACAAGGTCAACACAAAACTCGCAAGCCATTTTAACTCTTTTGGAAACCTTACAGTGCTTTCAGTCGAATCATTGCTGGACTGACAATAAATGTGACCATACAGAAAAAGCAGCTACTGCCGATGGGAAAATGTAGCGACTTTGACTTAAACAAAATAAAAATCCCACCTCAAATCCAAACCTGTTCTGATTAACTGACCGTGCGTCAATATTCTTTTTTATCAGTTTCATCATTGTCCTCTGAAGATACCAATTTATTATTATTATTATTATTATTATTATTATTATTATTATTATTATAGAAGTAGTAGTAAATTATTATTATTATTATTATTATTATTATTATTATTATTATTATTATTATTATTATTATTATTAGAAGTAATAGCAACATTAGTAGTAGTAGCAGCAGCAGTTGTAGGTGTTTCTAACACCTTATCTTGCAATGTAAATTCATTAATATCCTTGTTTCTCGGATGTAAAGCATGATGCCACAAAGCTATATGCCGCCCTAGGATACATTATAACTTGGTTATAGCAAACAGTACACCAATGTCAGATCCAAATTGTTATCCCAGTCTGGCATTGAGTATAGAATGTTGTCCCAGTCTGGCACTGAGTATAGATGTTGTCCCAGTCTGGCATTGAGTATAGATGTTGTCTTAGTCTGGCATTGATTATAGCGCTAATGTTGTGATGCCTGCATCCATATTCATTCATCTTTATCATCTGTACTAGATCCCCGTCTTAGGCTTGTAATTATTTGTTGTTAGTTTGTACTTTTCCTTTAATTTGGAACTCTTCATTATAAATGATAATCTTCACTATTCGAAAATGCAAATATTTATTGTTCCAGCGTATAAATTGTTGTGCTTGCTTGTGTATTTGTATGTGTATGCTTGTTCTTTAATGTACCCCACCATATCTACCCTACGCTGTTTTCCAACTTATGTGTCTCAGTTATACACATTTTTAATTATCCAAACCATTTTAAAGTCTCCTGACGAAATCAAATATTCAAAATTCGTTTCTATATGTAGATTTTAGATTTTGAATTCCCTTAAATTAGTTATTTGTAGATCCTATTAGTCGTTAAAGTTGATACGATTGACAAAATCACGAGCTGAGTTTGGTATCTGTGTTTCTTATTGCCACACATTTATCATATTACCAGGTGAAGATTGCCTAAGTTTTGTATTTTAGCATGCGTTTGATTAAAGGACTACAAAGCTCGACATGCATCTATTCTTGAAGATTCTAAAAGTTTAACAAGATGCTAGAACTAGGAGTTAAAGTCCGAAAACCTTGAAAGCCAGTATCTTGAATTGAGCATAAATACAATCGTGGAATATTAAGGACTTTAACTTTGTTTCTACGTATTGCCTATTTTCGAACTTATTACGTTTATCAGCACATTTAACACATTCTGGGTTATGCCATGCCGAATGCCATGCCGAAGAAATTGGTCATTTCACAAAGACACACTGAGACAGCCTAACCAAGCTGACCATAGCGGTCGGTTATCGAACCTGCAACCCTTGGACTACGAATCAGGTGTTCATCGAACTAAACCATCGCGACTCCTACTTAATTTGGAAGACATAAATATCCCAACTATTTTAGTTTGTTGGCTCCAGGCTGGAGTTTGTGCTTAAAGAATTTCAAAACTATGTAACCTGATTACATTCCAGTTTTTCGATGTCTTTCCAAAGTTTCTCAGATTGAATGGAAATAATATTATCTCAATTCACGATGTACACAACCTTAAAAGAGTGGGTTCATTTTTAAAGACTCATAATACTCATATATAATATGATATGGCATCTATAACTGAACCTAAAGTGACTGCAGTGGTTCGCCACAGCAAATCCCTCATCCGTACCTCCAAACATTGTCTCAGGAGCACAATGCGAACATCGTCACATATACAAAACATCTTTCTGCATTGACTGCATATGTGAAGTGTGACCAGCAAATAGCTGAAATGTTATTGTAATATTTGAATGTTTACCGCCCTCAATGACATCGAGAGTGGAACAAATAATGACATCCATTTCGTAGATGGATATCCATGGAGTAAGAAAATAGCAAAGCTTCATAAATTTACACCCAGCAGTCACTGAAGAGAAGTCATAACAAACGCACGAACTGACAAACGAACGAATGGACTTATGTAATTACGAACAGACGGGCAGAAAGACAGGGCGTTTCAGAATATCCCCACGTTATGTAAAAATATTTACGAATAAAAATATATTCTCCTCTTTCAGTAAGTTTACCGGTAAATTGATTTTTCATACAATTTCTAAAGCAACTTAGTTTAAAAACAAACAATTTCAACTGTTCCTTTTATTTTCTGATATGTCAAAAGTATTCATACTACTTGATCTTCCAGACTATTTTTTCTTGTCGTTATGGTAAATTCTCAAACCGCGGAGAAAATAGTTCCTGTATTAGCTATTCACAAAGATTATTTAGTGTTAATAGTTATTAGAGCACCGTTATAATTAAATGGTTCCTATTTTAATGTTGGAAACAAAAATCTGATTGAGAATGGTTCTCGTGGAGTTTCTTTTTCTCCCGCATCTTTGAAACACCGTTTGCCCTTTTCGATCAACGTTCTCACAGCTACTGAAAAGAACTGCGGTTACCTATTTATCTTCTAATTGTGCTTGGTAAGACAAAATACTTCGGAAATATGAACTGAAAAGGTAAACTAACTCCCCATGAACGTGATGCCTTTTTTTAGAGCAAATGACGTTGCTCGCCATAAAAATCTAGTTGAAGAAAAAAGCTGGCATTAAATGTGATTTTCATTACCAGTAATGATAAGGCTTCCTCATTCTCTGTCAGTGATGTCAATTAAATATCAAAGCAATTTTGTTTCCCTATGACATACCACGTGAAATTTGCAAGCGATTGCCGTAACCCAGTCTTAATGTCTCCATTGATGAAGCAATTTATACAGTGGACATAAATCTCAAGCTATTCATCGATATTGCACATTGTTTTAATTTAACGACTAATATTGAATATGTATGTATGTATGTATGTATGTATGTATGTATGTATGCATGCATGCACGCACGCACGCACGCACGCACGCACGCACGCACGTACGTACGTACGTACGTACGTATGTATGTATGTATGTATGTATGTATGTATGCATGTATGTATGTGAAAGCCGCATGAATAAAAACCAATACATATTCTGTACTATTTCTTCAGGTTTGATAGATTCAATGCTGTTAAGTCCAAAATTCCTTCCATCAAAACTTTGTTGGCTGTTGGTGGTTGGAACATGGGTTCCGAACCGTTTACAAGTATGGTGTCCACGGCCGCTTCGCGTCAAGAATTTGCAGTAACATCGGCGAAATTTCTCAGGGACCGGAATTTCGATGGTCTAGACCTTGACTGGGAGTATCCGGCAAACAGAGGAAGTCCACCGGCGGATAAGCAACGTTTTACGGAACTTGTTAAGGTCACCAATGATATATGCACATCTAGGGAAATTCCAAAGTATGGGAGAAATTCTTGAAAACTTTCTGTTTTATAGCATTATCATTGGTGTCCAAAAATGAGTATCATAAAATGAATACATATAATTTACATCATTGATCACATTAACAATACCTACAAAGCCTTACAAAAATCCATTTTTGCCCTTGCATTCGGTAAAGTCATGTGCAACAGGTCAACCATTACGTTGTCTGTACATAAAATCATATGATGGCTTCAGAACAAATTTTAATAATTTTTATTATTCATATGAAGATCTATTAATATTGGATTTAATGTGGTGTTTGTATTTGCCAAGCCAAAGCAAGCCACTACCTTCCTATAAAACAGCAACATTGCTCTCAGACGCAAAGGTCTGTGTCCAAAGAAGCACATTTATTGCAGGGATTTCCCATGTACTGTTTCTATTGCAGGGACTCCCTGCGTACTGTTTCTGTTCATTTCAGTCAGTTCACACGATAAAGCAGACAACGAATCACGTATTCATCAGTTGTTTTTATTCAACTGAGGCACGTGAAAATTAATGTAATCAGCCGAGGGCTCTGAGGAACTTGCTTCTCTGAAAAGCTATATCCTGAACAGGTACGCGGCCAGGATCGCCTAGAGTTGGGAATGTCTAAAGTAGCCGCAGTTCGCTCAAGCTAAATTTGTAGTAATACTGTTTTTTTAGGTTAATACTTTCCAGATGCATTCCCAACAGAAAAATCACAATTGATTGTCATCCTGCTCTTCCAGTTATTTTACCTTTAGTGTTATCATCAATTATCATTATATGTTGTTCAAACATGCAAACTAGTGTGTTAGACACTGAGTATACAACGACTTATAATGGCTCAGTTTAGTGTAAATAAGTAAATAAGTACACACAGACCTAGACACACAGACCCAGACACACAGACACACACACACACACACACACACACACACATATATATTACTGATAGCTGCTAGACCAAATATCGGAAGATTACTCTGACTTGGAATCCCGTCTCGAACGTTATTCATTTCCTTTGAATCGGTTCGGAGGTTTTAGGGTACCGATGGAAGAAGGGAGGGTACAGGGCTCAGTTGTTTGCTTTACAGTTGTATGAATGTAAATAAAGTTAACATACACATATATGCCTTTCACCTACTTGGATTGACATTTATTTTGCATCATCTGCGATGTCTGAAGCAGATGTGTTAATGAAACGAACTTGAAATAGCACAGGGCATACTAATTGTACTTCTTCATATAATGCACAAACGAATGGTCACAGTGTAGACATTGCTATTTTCTGAAAATTTTAAATATCTTTCGCCCCCCCCCCCAACCGACCGCTCCGGTGGCCTAGTGGTTAGAGCGTCTGCCTCGGATGCGGGAAGTCATGGGTTCGAACCCCGGCCGAGTCGTACCAAAGACTTATAAAAATGGAACTAACAGCTGCCTCGCTTGGCGGTCAGCATTAAGAGGTTAGTGTTAGGACTGGTCGGCCTGGTGTCAGGATAATGTGACTGGGTTGGACATCATGCTACATGTCTGCGGCATGATGTTCCGGTGCTAAACACCACTATAAACTGCCACACTACAGACGTCGTAGCGATATAAATGAAAAATTGAAAAAAGTTGCGTTAAAAATCCAAATCACACACACACACACACACACACACACACACACACACCAACAACAACAACAACAAAAAAACTAAAAGAAAATCGGTTCGTTTGTTTCATAATTTACCAATAAGTTCATTGCGTGAAAATAGTCATGCAGAGCAAGCAATCTTCTGAATGATGCTCATAACAATGCCCTGTTGAATATCCTCCAACCAAAATCAACCCCTATCATGCAGGTATCAAAATAAGGACAAGGGCTGTTAGTTTTGTTTTCTTTTAATTTACCTTTCATACATTAACATTTATTTTGTTCATAACATGGAGTACCATGGAATACTTTTTCTTTAAACTTTAAGCCTTGTGGAAACAGGACAAATTCTGGAACGTATCTTTGATAAGGTACTTAACCTTGATTGAATCAGTTGACCCATCTCTAAAAAGGTAACAGCATTCTTTGGGTCAGGAAGTAATTACGTGATATCAGTATGGTACAGATCGATATGCGATATACAATGATTTGGTTTAGATACAAATATGTAAAACATGACCGTATGGAATTAATGCAATTAGTGTTTTGTGGTCAATATTGTTTTAAAAAAAAAAATCAAGCTAGATATATTGCCACCTTCAGTAGACTGGGTTCTCGTCTAGGGAAGAATAGCGCACTCTGTTGGGAATTTGGATAGGTTCAGGTCTTGAAAGGCTTCGTTTCGGGGCTGAGGAATATTTCTGAATCTCTGTGTATAAGCATTCTTTTAAGTGCCATAACTTTTGCAGTACAAAAACATGTCTGTAACGACAGTTTCCGTTGTCTAATAATTTAATGCTTTGTGTAGGAATTGAAAAGAGTATTTGACGAAGATGCCCGCCAGACCGGCAAGAAGCCCCTTCTTCTGACAGCAGCCGTTCCTGCAGGGAAATCTAATATAGATACTGCATACGACGTACCTGATATATGTAGGTGTGTAATGACCGACGTACTACTCTTTCAATAACACCTGCTGTGCGTACATACATACATACATACATACATACATACATACATACATGCATACATATGGGGACCACCAATGGGGCTGATGAAAATTGTCTTATTTTAGGTATGCTCTTTTTGGCGTTTGCTTTAGTACATAGAGGATTGATTTTAACAAACATGGTTTCTATTAGGAAGAGGGCGTTATTTGGAGGTGGTCGTAATTATGCATATATACGTAGAGGATGTAGAAACGAAAGTTTTATTATATATAATATATGTGAATAAAAATGAATAATATTCAAAACAACTCGTAGCACTTCTTGTGATAGTCACAAGTTTCAAAGATCAGTGCTATAAGATAAGAAATTTGAAACTGTATTTATTTCATGATTACACGACTTTTTTACATTGTTAACAGACATTTGCTATGCATTATAGATGAGAAAAGTTATTTCATGGTCAGTTATACGACGTATATATATTTGACTTGACATTTTGAAGGCAGTACTAGGACGTTACACTTTGAAATAACGATACATGATTATAATTTCAGTTCTTCAAAGCATTAATTTAAACTCTCTCTCTCTCTCTCTCTCTCTCTCTCTCTCTCTCTCTCTCTCACACACACACACACACACACACACACACACGCAAACAAAATGTGTATTGTAATCTTTTCATTTCAGATATCTAGACTTTATAAGTGTCATGACCTATGACCTACATGGAAGCTGGGAGGATCGCACCGGACACAATAGCCCGTTGTTTCCTCATGCCGGGGAAACCGGGGACGAGCGCTACCTTAACCTTGTGAGGCACGATTCTATCTATCAAGCATTAAAAGTGTTAAGGGAGACAATCGTTAAACCGTACTAGCTTTGTAAACAGTTTAAAGGATCCCATATAATGAATTCGTTGTTGGGTTTACAAAGAAAGAAATTTTAAACAAACAGCGCCAGGGCTCGGGGGAGGGAGGCAAAGAAGATGTAGTTCGGGTAATATATTTAAAGCAGGAATATTGATTTCATGTTGAGCAAATGTGGGATAACTTTAAATTGGGCTATCTGGGTTCTTTTTGTCGTTGTGCGGAATGGATTTCTAATGGCTAAGGAAGTTCGTATATCGCGGAACATCAGTGTACAGATTTGATTACCTTTCAAAAAGAAATTATAAACGAAGCCTACCTTTAGTCACATACATGCGTCCTTGGTGTGTATGATGCAAATAACTCAACGTGGTTTTATAGTCGCCGTCAAAACACTGCTGAAAATAAATGGTTCCTGTTTGTCCTTACTTTTTATAGCGTGCAGCAAGCTCGGATTGATGCAAAATACGTTAAAACTGGGTCATACATTGGCAGGTGTTTATAGTTTTTCAGTGTAGTACTCTAATACCATCCATGCTTGTGTAAATTTTGACCGGAACGTTTTGAAATGGCCGTAACTTTATTAATATTCTGCTGAATATTATGTTCTCTTTACCACTTTAAGTTTCAGGAAACGATCTGCATTTTAAAGGACGGAAAGAATTAGTTAAAATTGCTTTGATGTTTTTAAAATTAATTTAAATTAACTCGTATTATAGCAAAAACTGAATTCAAATAGTTGCACGATACCTGTAATTGAGCAGGTTAGTGTTGCATCCTTTATACGTTTATTAAACGTTACATGGCTAATGACTCGTGATTGCAGTGCTAAAATTCCTCAGTGCAGATCCTATGCATGTAATTGCCATAAACATGAATCAATGCACATAGAACCTCTTGAAAAAATTCCGAATGCAATGTAAATTGACATCACATGGCCTCGTAAAAATGCCAGCGTGCCAGCACATAAGCCTTAGTAGAAATAATCATGAAAGACTTTTATTCTGTACCAGTTTGCGATTACCACCTTCTTAGGCAACTGGAATGTAATTTGGATGGCCTCCCTATGCCCCGCAAGCTCCAACAGGAGACAATAAATTTGTTCTGCGTCCGAATGTTAGTGTGTCACTCAATCCAATCAGGTGTAATTTTTTTTTTATATTGACTTTGGGAACAATTTCGTTAAAATGGCCGAAATGCATTTTTTAAATTAATATACTTGGCACTTTGATGCAAATCATTTAGCTTCTTAGCTGATTTTACTGCTGATTTCTGCGAAAACGAGAGTAGCCAAAGTTATTGAGCGTCTCAACAAAGTTTGATTATTAACATTGCCATTAGGATTACTTTTTAGACCATATAAAACCATTTGGAGTATAAGAAAAATGAAATTGCTTTTATTTCAAAAGAAAGCTTTATTTTTAATTAAGTTGCTTTGCTTGTAAATTTTTTGTTTTGTCGAATTCTCAATCAAGAAAGCCTAGTCATTTTGTGTGCAAATATGCTTTGTGCAGGAAATATACTTTTCTGACTATTACCTTCTGTTTCAAGAAAACAGAATTATTTAACCCCAACCTCCCTCCTCCTACCACTTAACCTAATATCTAATTGCTATGTTTGCGTTTCAGGCATGGGCATCAAATTATTGGCACCAGACCGGTTGCCCAAAGCACAAGTTGAATATCGGACTGGGCTTGTATGGCCGATCCTTTACACTGTCGAACCCTTCTAATAATGACGTAATGGCCTCCGCTAGAGGGACGGGAGGAGCGGGACAGTTCACCAGAGAAGGTGGATTCCTATCATACTATGAGGTTGGATTTGGTGTGGCTTTCCAATAAATGTGTGTGTTATTCCCTAAAGTTTAAACTCAGTGATATACACTGTTCATACAGAAGACAATTTGGCTACTTAATGGTAGGTCTTCTTCAAGGAATGTTAAACATGGTGGACTATTGCCTGCACTTCAGACATATTCCTTCAAAAATGTGTCAACCATCTTTTGGGTCAACTGACTATAGTGTCAGTCTTTCTAGTAAATATGTTTAAACATGTCAGTCATTCTGATGGATATATTTAAACACGTTCTTAGTCTGTTGCACAGGAATATAATATTCCTGGCATACTTTGAGACATGTATGCATAAAATCCATCATGTCTCTTGTAATTTGCATAAAATACATCATGTCTTTTGTAAATTGTTCGAAGTTTAATGAAATCAGTTTTTACTGTTTAAACAATCCTGTAAGAAGATGATATAAGGAAAGGTGACAGACGTTAAGTAAGGTAAATGTAAAGGTATGAAACGTCATTTGGAAAATATCTTTCTGCGTCATACATTTTGAAGAATGTTGACTATCCTTAATGGAAACTTTAAATGTCCGTCCGTTTGAAGATTACTTTTTTTCCTGGATCTGCTAATTATTATTGCTATTAACGCAGATTAAATTATTTAAAACTGTATGTTAACAGTTTCAGACAACTGACATGTAAATTTTTTCATCAGTTGATGGCATAGGAATCCTTTATGGATTTAGTTAAATACAAAGCTTTATTACAGGACAGTATATTCTTATACTCAAGGATATACTAGTAAAGCAAAGTAGATGTTCAACCCTACTTCAACAATATGCTTAATATTGTTCATGTTCATTATCGTCATTAAGTCTAGTATCACCATCCGAAGAGTTGTGAAATTATTTCATGATGCTTGCTTTACTTATATGATGTTTTGATTTCATCTTCTTTTCTTCTTTTTCTACTTCAGTCATCCTATTCCTTCCTATATTTGTTAACCATTTTTCATTTGCGATCATTTTCTCTTTTATCTTCTCCTCTTTTACCCCTTCACCATCTATCATTATCTTCTTTACAAGCTCCACCTTCCTCCTTTTTCTTCCTCTTCAACCCTTTCTTTCACATTTTCTCATATTTGCTTTTCTTCCTTATGTCCAATGTCTTTCTCATTGTAATGTTTATTGCACCTCTCTTCCTTTTAATCTTTCTTTTAAACTCTTGCTTTATATCCATTCACCTCGCAACTATCCAGTACTTTCTTATCTGCCTCCTTCCTTCATAACCAGACTTCTCTTCACGTCTTCATGTTAGTTACTGACCAACTATCTTCCTTACTTTAATTTTATCCTTCTTTCAGATAAAAATATAATTTCTTAGTTCGAGAGAGTCCCGAAACATCCTCCATTAAAAAAAAAATTGTACTTAAGTTTAAATCTTAGATCTTAAGGGATTTACTTTATTACCAGTCAATTCCTTGTGTCTCTCTCTCTCTCTCTCTCTCTCTCTCTCTCTCTCTCTCTCTCTCCAGTTACTCGTGTTATTCTCCGTTTCAGATTTGCCAGATGAAAGTATCTGGGGGCCAAGCACGATACATCAGAGATCAGCAAGTGCCCTATATTGTAAAAGGCGATCAGTGGGTCGGGTATGATGACCCCGACAGTCTACAAATCAAGGTCTGATGTTTCTCGATTTGTTTTTTTTTAAATTACTGCGTTCAAATATCTGTTATCAAATGCTGCTAATCACTGAAAACAATGCAAAATTAACCAACTATATTACGAGCCACTTCTGCATCATTACATCATTTTCGTTCCGGTTTGTCAAAGCCTTGGAATAAAGGAATTAAGACACTACACTATAGGCAGTTTTCACCACATAAGAAGCACATATTTTATTATTTGTTAACGGGACAAAAACAGCAGAAATTAAAGAATTTTTACACGAGATTTTGTTTCAAACGTTATCGTTGATTGTAGCAGATGTTTGATTCCATATACATATAAATATTTAGGTTGACTGGATCAAGCAAAATGATTTTGGCGGAATTATGGTCTGGGCACTTGATTTGGATGATTTCACCAACGTATGCGGTCAGGGCAAGTACCCTCTATTGACTGCCATTAACAACGCCCTTGCCAGGTCGACAAATCACACAGTTACACCCAAACCGACGGCGTACCTTTTCAAATCATCGGCGTAAGTGTTGTTGTTTTTTTTTTTAAGTACTCCAAATTTAGCTCTAGTTGGCGTTTTTGCAATAATTGCAAAGGTTGCTTGACCACAGGGTCATTTTCGTTTAGAGTTCCTGTCAGTGTATATCTGTGGTCTTTTTTCATAAAAAGAAAAACGTAGACAACTTGACCATGACAAGCTAAGATGCGCTAAATCAGATTTTAAGTTTTTGATGCTTTCTAGTTCTTGTTTGCCCCGCAATAGTCATTATCATAACTAGAGCGCCACCTGGGGAGAAGTTTCGTCAAAAACTTATGTTAATGTGTCCTAATATTTGAAACTTTTGAAAGTGTAAGCAATGTCATTTTAACCGTGCTTCTGTATTCTAGGTGTCAACAGTGTACCAGAAGTATAGATCATCTTTCAAACTTCGTTTTGGAAAGAGATTTTCGAGAAGAATACTAATTAGGCATATATTTTCTAATTGGATCTGGGTCGTTAAAACAACGCCAACAGAGCGCAAAATAATATGAATTAGATAAACTCAGACTGTCTCCAAGAAAGCGAATTGTTTAAGATTTAATAAGTTCTTTCTTTGAATGGCAGATACATATTGTAATCTTTAAATGCTTTAGCTTCATATATGTCGTTCATATTTATTTTTTATTTAGAGAATATTAGAATCCATATTGAATATATTAATTCAATGTTAAAATTGCTATACATTTATAACAATTTTAAAAAAACCCAACAAATTAATTTAAATTGTTCACGGTAGGGATCACGTTATAGCCCTTAATGTACATTAGGAAAACTCAACTGCAACTATTATCATAGGCCACACATATTCATCAACTGTATATAATTAAACAGGATTTGTTCGTTTTTTTCTCAGTTTTTCATTTTTCCACCCCTTTCTAATCGTTCTAATTTCACCTTGTACTAGCCTAGATCATGAACTCTTTCTTCTCTGCTATCCATTTAATAGTTGTTTTTCGTATTATTATGATTATTATTATATTATTATTATATTATTATTATTATTGTTATATTTTAATTGGGAATTATTTAATATGGAACTATTAATTTGCTAGACTCATTAATTTAGTTGCTTTTATCTTGGTTTTAAACTCAATAAGGTAAGGTAAGTTTGGTTTTGTGGGGTCTAACGCCATTTTTCACCACATGATATGCATGGCGGCCAGTATATTTGGTGGAGGAAGACCATCGACCCACGGGAAACCGCTTGCAAGCTGTCTCACATACCCACGTTGGTCGAGATGAGTCTCGAACTCACGCATACAGAGGTGAGATGTGTTAGTGATCTGTAAAGGCAAGGGCCTTAGACCACTCGGCCACCCTAGGCCTTAGACCACTCGGCCACCCTAGGCCTTAGACCACTCGGCCACATGGGACCTCTTAACAAAACTAAAAAGCATTTAAGGTTGCATAAAGTTAATTTTTAGATTAGTTATCTAGAACTCTGGATGCTCCTTGGCATACTTGTTTTTGCATTGCGTGCCTTAAACTACAATTAAGATTGAGCAAAATAGATTTAAAAATAGACGCAAGGTGTCTTTAACTATTATTTCATGCACCTTGGGTTTTGGTGCCCCAAGACCTCTTACGCCCGTGGTTTTGGGCGCTCCGAGACCTCTGGCGCACGGGCAACCCCCGCGTTCACCCCCTCCCCCTCAACACCATGAGTATGATACTGAACAAAATGTTAAGGTTCGCTACATACCTCCAGCGAGAAATACACTGGACGCATGCTCTTGAGCATGCCTTAATCTCCCAGGATGTTTGGATTACAACTGGAAGAAATTTGTAGGAGTTAGTTGAGACACGTTTAAACATGACGTGATGTAATAATACATTCTTATTATTCATTGTATTCTCAGAACTCCACCTCGGACTCAGACAAATCGCACTCAGGCACAGTCGACTGGAGCACCCATTGTACATGAGGATAAAACAAAGCAAGCACCACCCAGTAAGTAGTTCAAAATGTAAAGATTTTAGAATTACCTATATTTTATGCTTTTCTAATATCGGTAAAGTAACTGTGTTCAGGGCATGACAGAGCAGTATTGTTCCATCTATATACATTGTATCCTACACCAAATGACCCTTCTAACCGGGGCAGTTTGATGTGGGACTAAATATGTTGCGAGAAATCTATGGACTTAAACTTAGTAACAGAAAAAAAGGAAAACCATCAAGTGTTGCAAAATGCAACAAATAATGTATTTCTCTAGAATACAAAGAGAACAGTTAAAAATCAACTACAGTATAGTGAATGAAATCTTGAATAATCTTAAAAGTTCCATCACAAATCTAAAAGTATAGCGTATTCCAATTCTAGTGATGTTCCGAATGAAGTTTAGACTATTGTGCTGATGTGCTAAGAGTCTGAAATAGTTGAATATGCTTACAGTCTTGATGTATCATAATGATATAATCCAAAATGTCTTTATATGTATTCACAGTAATTCCAAAATAGTTACTTAGTCCTAACGTCTAGGAGCACCTTGTCATTCCAATGACTAATATAAATAAATAAATGCTCTCAAATAATAATTGAACGCAACTAAAGAACTCCACTTAGACTGATGCTTAAGATAGGAGTAATACATTCTGTTTGCTTCCTATCTTCTATGGAAAAAACCCCTAATATTCAACTTCAGAACTAGAATAAGGGTCAAATATTCATTTCCAGATCATTCTAACTTGTCAAACCGCTCCAGTGGGCCTACGTGGTTAGAGTGTCCACCTTTGATGCGGGAGGTTGCGGGTTCAAACCCCGGCCGAGTCATACCAAAGACTTATAAAAATGGTGCTAACATCTGCCTCGCTTGGCGCTCAGCATTATGATGTTAGTGTTAGGACTGGTCGGCCTGGTGTCAGGATAAATGTGAGTGGGTGGGACATGATGCCCCAGTGCTAGACATCACTGGAAACTGCCACAGTGCCAACAATGTAGCGATGTGACTAGAATCCAAAACACACACACACACACACACTTGTTAACAAAGTCCCGTTCTTCACTGAAATTCCAGCAGCAAATTCAATCAGAAATTAGATGAGCAAGAATTTCCTAGGGGAAAACCGGATGACCTGAACTCAGATCCCATCAAATTCGAAGTAAAGATTTCTTCTATACCTTATAAGGTCAAAAGGCCACAAAATGTGTTTACCAAACAAACTGACTTTATCTTATAGTACAAACCCACAATTTACAAAAAAATTTGAATGTTTAATATGTAATTTACTTAATGACTCTTACAATCTATACTCTTAAAAATTAACACACATAATATAGATTTTCATGACTGTTTATTCATTGATAAACTATCTTTATTCACGACTATACATTGAATATTGTGGCAGGCTACACTCAACAGGTTAGATGTTATTTTATATGAAGGAGAAATTCAGAGAGTATACTGCATGCTTTTTGTGTGATGCCTCAGCTGTTGAGGTTATTCAAGAAAATTACTGATGCATGAACTGAGCTTCTAAAACAGTCATAATTCATTCGTTACAAGTTTATTCAGAGCCTGCGACTTTCATCCAGTAATTTTACGGTAGGACGATGATATTACCTTCTGAACCTGATTTTTATAAAGGGTAATTTGGGAGAAAAGAGGGAAACAATTATTCTTCGGTTCTCATGAATTCATTATAGTGCCTCTACTCTGAAGGCATAATTGCTGATGTGCTTTATTATTCTTTTATGGCTTGTATGCCATGGCATACTGTTTAAGGAGATGTGTGGTTTAACAGAATGTAAGCACAATATTGGCTCCATTGAAAGTAGTTCTAAAATACAATGATAAAAATTGAAAGAAATGACAAAACTTTAGATGGAAAAGGGGGACTACATCTCGTTGTCAAGATTCTTTTAATCTGAATTACTGTTCTACATGATAGTGTTTACAATGGCTGCTGATATCACTAAATGCTTGTTAAAGGCACGATAAGTAATACTTGATTATATGCTGGTTTTCCTTTGATCTCTCTGTCGGTATCTTTTGCCCTTGTTTGGAGAAAATATACGGCCAGAAAGTCCTCTGTGTTTGAGAAGGATGATAGTTTGTCCATCTTCATTTGTGGTAGGTGCTAAATACATGTATTATCTTGCATATTCACGTACACATAGGAAATAGTGTTTGAGCCAATAAAGTGTTGTCCTAGCTGACAACTACTCACCACATCATCTCGTTAATAAGTATTACATCATTCATCTTAATGGCACATTCCTGTAACTATAACAGTCAATCAGAACTCCTAATTAGTTCATTTGAACGACAGATTTACTCGTCTTTTATCGTAGCTGCCTCTGCAGTTACAGTAATAAATCCCCAAACGAAGCTTTTCTCTACTAGGAGAACAATATGTTATACACAAGAGAGCAACTCCTGTTTGTTCCTATTTTCTGTAGTTGAGAGATTAATATAGCTGAAATATTTAGCAGGTGGCTATGGACAAGGACAGAATAAAGGAAACAATTTCATGTAACGTAAAGAAGGTTGTCGGTTGTAATTTTAATTTATTAAGTTTGAACCTGTTGACAATAACATGCATTTTTCGTTACAGCTTCATCCGCGGGAGGTACCAATAACTTCTGCACTGATAAATCCGATGGCATCCATGCACATCCAACGAATTGCCGAAAATTCTATCAATGTTCCAAAGGCTACGCCTACGAGCAAACATGCCCTGAAGGAACGGGCTTCAGTGTCATGAAGAAAGTCTGTGATCACATCAGCAACATACAGGGATGTCAACCGTAAACATTTTCTAGACCAATCAGGAGTAGGCTATAACGTCACATGAGTAGTTGTTCTGTGAAAATAAGCATAAAGTCTCTCAACTGAAAAGACTTTATCTAGTTCAGATCATGTAACCTGTGCCCAAATATCTTTTTCCATTAAATCAAACTTAATTCATTTAGCCTGTCATGTGATTTCCAAGATTTTAAAAGACACTGATTTTAAACTGTAGATGTAAAATGTGGCTACAAAGTACCTAAAGCAGTTAATAGAATTCTGTAGTGAATGCTGCGGATTTGAATTGATCACTAATTGTATTCTTTTGGAAGTTTAAGGTATTATAAAAGTTTCATTGTTTTCTTTTTTCATATTGTTGATTTTGCACCTGAACATGCAGTATACCTTTGTTCGCCATCTGACATTTGCTTTAAAATAATATTTAACCGTCATGATCACAATTAGTCATGAAATTAGAATATGTCAACTTTTCAATTGATTCTTAAAAGGATCGACAACATTTTAAGTTACAAACCGACTTATCTACGAAACTCTTGATGCTGATAAATAATTGTGTACGTGCGAGAAATAGTCTCGTTTCCGGCAGGTGAAAACATTCCGTTTACTTGGTTCTTATCGTTCTGCCCATATAAAATCAACTGGTATTATGATAATTTCGAAAAATCTGACGGGAATAAATGTTAACACTTTATATGCCATATATTTTTGTCCCTACACAAAAGGGACATTTTACAAATCTCACTTAAATTACCCTATGAAGAAAAACCAAGTATATCTGCATTTGAACTGAGTATTCTGACTGGTTGATATGTTGTGGAAAGATCGTGAATTCTGTTGGTTTTCTACAACACATGATTGGCTGCATTAGCCATTCAAGAGAGCTAAATGCTTTCCCAAGAAAACGCCGAGGCAGCCACAATGTCTTGGATACTGAAGTCAACCCAGAATTCTTTTTTGGAGTTTACTAGCTTCGCCAGTTTTATGACTTTTCAAAAGTATCTTCAGGTGAGATTCATACAGGTGAGATTCATACATTTTCATAATTTGAACACCACTGGATGTTTCAGGAACTTGACGGAAAGAACTGGGGATGTTCCGATTGTATTTATTTCAAAACTGATATCACAAAATATTTCTAAACACATCTACTCTGGTCTAGCCAGGACTAAGAGATGCGGGGCTAACGGCAATCACAAAACTGACTGAATCGATAGTTTTTAATGAGTCGTCACAACACTAATTATTTAATACAGAGGAAATGATAAAATGCATTTAGAGAACACGCCATGGCAGCAGGTAAATTATTCATAACGTCAAAAGTAATGTGAAATATAGAATACAGCATATAAAACCAACTATAACATTTCGTCTTCACTGATGTGATAGTTATCTCTTTGTAACGACCTGTGAAATATAGGTTAAGATGGAACGTTCCGTATAAATTCACAACCGGAAATGTACTGGTCCGCCAAGAATCGTGACTTTGTCAAAATGGAATTGTACGGAATAATTCACAAGAGTTCCAAACAATTTTATAGTTAAAATAATTAGGACTTTCTATTTCCAATGAACAGTCCAAATAAATGTTCTTCCTCTCGAATAATATTTAAGTACAATATAAAATACGTATACAGACGTACAACTGGAACACAAGAAATGAGGATGACTCCAAGATAGGAATGAATCTATTTGCTCAATTCTCTCCTTATGTACACTGTCTATTACGACTATTTTTGCACAATATATCCTACGTGACAGATCCTACTACTCATGTTGTCTCCAAAATCGACTATCCATGCGACTATCCATGTGACCTGGTCCAACCAATGGGAAGTTACTGTACTCTTCTAAAACCGTTCAATCCCTATCAGCAAATGAAAACTTGCAAAGGCAACATTAAGTCTTATTATTAAGATTCCAACATAATAACCGAGTTGGGATTTCGGATTTACAACAGAACACTTTTGACGGTGATACAAATACAATGTTTATTAATGTATGACTTGAATATTGATTAATACGTGCGTGTATAAGATCCAAATATTGGACAAACATAATCCGCACGAACCTAAAATTGCAACAAATATAAATACAAATAAATGTCCTTACACAATAAAAGGGCAGGTTAACAATTCACAGTAATTTCACACGATGAAAAGAATGGATGTTTTACTCAAATAGTAAAAATGCTGTATTCACTCAACTAGTGAAAAATGAGATTTCTTTGCTCAAATAGTAAAATGATTAAACTGATTGGACAGACATAACTTAGCCCACAGCTAAAAGATTACATGCATGGAGTAACACAAAACACTCCCGTCAATATCACACTTGGCTACCAGTCACACTGGTCAATCAAGCAAGTATCATTATAGGTGTCACCGACCACCATTCAATTCCTTAGTCAAGCAATCAGTGCCCACCAATTCGGTCTGCAACGACCGATCACCTGCCACTCGACCAGCAACACTTTACTCAGCTCCACGACTGCTATGGTTAACTTTTATGGTTAGCTCTATAGATGGTACCACGTCGACCACGATGACCATGGATCACTCTGGTCAGCTGAAAATACATCTAACACCGTGTACTATTCATGACACGGGCATATAGGATAAAACGTAATGACGTTATATATGGTAAAGTTATACAAATCACATTATCGGTACAATATTACAAAACAATAAACAGGTTCAGAAGTGAACCCGTGTCCGATAATATTCCTATGGTACTAAACGTTTCCTAACAAAATGCAACTTTATATTGCTAATGTAAATCTCTTGCTAAGTCACAAGCAAGAATAGAAAATATTTCAGTTATACTACGCAAGCCAAAGCTACATTGAAAACATACGAAAATAAACGTGGTGGTACAATAGCTGTAACTTACAATATACAAGAGAAATAATATACATAATAAATTAATAAATTACATACCTCTACAGCTGAAGATGTGCAAGTCTCTAAGCAGACTGCTTATTGACAAGACGTTCCGTAATGTGAAGATATCACTTTACGGTGAGGCATTTATATACAGACGATGTAGCCGTGCTAGATGTCAATCGGTTTTTCCCATCGAGAGCATTTCGCACGTGCGGCAGGGATGAACCGAACTCACTATTTCGAAATATTGTACAATATACAAAAATCACCCTCGGGTATCGTTGTACACAAAAAACGAAACCAGAGTACATGTTTTTAATAAATAGAGGGATTTATACAATTCCGTGACAAAGATTATTATTATTAGTAATTGTCAACACACACGTAAGCATCTATTTATAGATACTATGTAATTTTACGCTCTTAACGGGCCCTATGCCTGTACAACTTACAACCATGAAAAAATTAAATAAAATCATGCACGTGGAGTTACAAAATGCATAGATGTACATAACACAGTCAACGATAAGACGTATATAACTTTATTTGTGCAAAACAATGTCTAAATTATGCATATCTTGCCATTAGGTTTGGTTGATTTCCTCCGATGACACATATTTTTTTTATACGTTTAGCGCTGACTTTCGGTCGTATTCTTGCCAGAATCGTCAAAGAAAAAGGCAATTTATGTATTTGTTGGTCATTTTTCACCAATGATTTAGTGAATATACTTTGTACATCAATAATATCCGAATGTTGGTACTGTGTATAGAGATGAATTAAAAATGTTCTATCAATTTTATGAGAGAGAGAGAGAGAGAGAGAGAGAGAGAGAGAGAGAGAGAGAGAGAGAGAGATGAGTGCAATAGCTGTAAACGATACAGCATGCGAGGCACTTGCTCAACATATATAGCACGGTTTTATTACTTCATCAACCGAGGATATCAGTTTTGATACATGTATTTTCAATACGATGAGTGAACTGGCACTGGTTTCTTATATATCAAATGCTTCTCTAGAAATGGATGGTATGAAAACAATAATTACAGTAAGACAGATTAAATAACGTGTGTGTGTGTGTGTGTGTGTGTGTGTGTGTGTGTGTGTGTGTTTGGAATTTTAACGTAACTTTAACAATTTTAGTCGTATCGCTATGATACCAGCAGTGTGGCAATTTATAATGATGTCTAGCACTGGGACATCATGCCGCAGACATGTAGTATCATGTCCCATCCAGTCACATTATCCTGACACCAAGCCGACCAGTTCTAACACTAACCTCTTAATGCTGAGCTCCTAGCGAGGCAGATGCTAGTAGCAAGTGGGGATACTTTAGCGACGATGGAACTTCTATTTTAAATTTGGGCATTTTTACCCTGGCGAAAGGGGAGTTTAACATGGGGAATTTTAACATGGGTGGGACTATAGAGCGACAAGGGAGTGGGACTATATAGCGACAAGGCGAATTTAACACAGGGACTGTATAGCGACAATGTATTGGGACTGTCGAGCGACAAGGGTAATTGGAGAGGGGTGACGTCACGTTACCTGACACTGGGGAAACAATGTTGCAAGGGGCTGACCTCAATCGGGCGGAACAGTGTTGCAGGGGGTTGATTTGAATACGCACTACTCTATGGACAAGGGACAAATAGAGACATAGACATAGAGACGTGGTTAGAGACGGGGTTAGAGACATAGACAGAGACACAGACATACATAGATTTATGGACATAAATCTATCACACAAAAAATCGACTAAAAATTCTTTTAGGCAAGAGAGAATAGGCATCTTTTCGAGAGAGATGGGTGGCCCTGGAAAGGGCCTTTGGTTTTTTGTTAACACCACTCAGTTAACACAAGAAACATGGCACAGTTCTTCTTCTCTTCCTCAAACTTTGTCTGACCTCTGGACCGTTGATTAAGACTCGCTTCAGAGAACCTTGCCTCTCCACGTAGATTCATCTTTTCCAATGGGCCGTCTCTGTAATCTGGGTAATAGCCCATGATAATTTGACATACATGGGATAGTCCGGGTGGAACAGCATCGGCGATAGGAGGGTAGACGATTCTACGTTAGTCCACAACTTGTGACGAGAACAGGTGAATGGAATGAGGTGAACCGCGGTTATTTATAGTGGAAGAGCAGATCGAAACGGATTGAATTCTTTCACCAATCCTAACACGCGTTACAAAATTTAGTCACACTGAGGAGTCTGTCTTACAATCCGAAAAGAGCTACCTGTGACGTCACATTTCTTATATAGGTGCGATAGCGTCTGTGAGCAGTGAATCAATGCGACAGAGTTAGAACATGAGGGAAAATACGAAGACAATGAATTGGGGTGCACCGGCCGTGGAGACTATCAGTGATGGCATAGCAGTGGCTACTAAAACAACCACAGTCCTACTTCCAGAAAAGAACGATTTTAATTGGGGTTTAGCGGATTTTCTCTCTTCACAAGAATTTGTTCCGGTACCATCACCTTCGCCGCTTTCTCCTTCCTTACCGTACGTCGAGGATTTAAACAGATGCAGAAAGAAGAATTGGAGAAATTTTTGCAACAGCAGAAAGAAGCTGAACAAGCCTTTCTCATTCAACAGTAACAGCGACAAGAAGAAGACTCAAGAAGAAAACGACAGGAAGAAGAAGAAGCAGAGAAGAAACAAGGTCTAATAGAGAAGGAGGACAATGAAAGTCAAACGGTGACGGTACTCTTAGACATTTTGGCAGAGTTAAGGAGTTTGAAAGAAATGTATCAGACTTCTTTAAATACGACCCTAGAGAAAAAGACCTTCCTGAGCCAAACACTCCAGTTACGTCCACACTCCCACTACGCCTGAGATACCAATGCTAGTGATTTCTACCAAATCATCGACAATAACAGGTCCAGAAGTAGGCCTTGGCCATGGCAGAGGGACAAGGCAGTTCCTGAGTTTGTTTTTTTAAAAACAAAAACAAACAGCCAAAGGGCCTTTTCAGGGCCACCCATCTCTCTCGAAAAGAGACTACGCAGTGTTTGCCAAAATCAAGTCAAACTTAAATCCCTTTTTTCCCATGATGTACGTGTGTGAGTGCGTGAGTGTAGGTCATCATTATAAAAATCAAAACCAAGAGACACTTAAGGTTTTCTTTATGTTATATTGTCTTTAAAACTTTACAATCCAATGTCACAACACATCACTTTAAAAAGTTTATAGACTTCTTTTTCTTTTCACTCTTTCCTTTTCTTGAATTTCTTCACTGGCACAGGATTTTCCTATTCTTCCTCACTTTCTTCTCGTCTTCTTTACTTCTCTTTCTGTACGTGTCTGGGTTCTTCCTTTGCTGAGGGTACCTCTTCTTCCTGTTCGGAACCCCTCTCTACCTTCTGCTCCTGTTGTTTCTTAGGGCAGTCTGAAAACCAATGTCCTTTCTCTTGACAATGATAACAGGTATCTTGACCTTTGTCTCCCTTAACACTTTTCTTGCTTTGACGTTGTGGACATTCTGAAGACCAATGCCCTTTCTTCTGACAGATATAGCAAGTATCTTGACTTTATCTCGAAGGAGGGAGAGTAGTCCGTCGGCTTCTCTGAAGAAAACCTTCGCATGACACCTCGCAAAGCTCTGATCAGAAGTTTGATCTGTGTTGGCTCTTCCATTTTTCTGGTAGGATTGAGAGTGAAATGAATATTCTGAGGGATGTCACTAACCCCTTATATCGGGAAGACACTTACCTTACATTGATATATAGGAGACCATTGCGTTTAAAATGTAGTCATTTGACATTTTGCAATCAAGATGAAACGATCGCATCATTTCGTGAAGAAAGGACAAGAAAGTAAGAGGCAGAAACGTGACCTATCGCCTCGCAAAGTAGCCGAAGTCTTGGCTCAGATCCATCCCAGCGATTTTAAAGATGACATGAGTGAGCCAGAATCCAGACCCAGAGAGTCTACGTCAAACCAAACTCCATCACCAGTATCCCCTGAAACCTACTATCATGCTTGAGAGACGGATAAACGCTCCTCTAAATTTCGAACCACGGCCTACACGTACACGGTGAAATATAAAGATTTCAAGTCAGACGTACCGCTGCAGAAAACAGAGGGGTTCATCACCGATTTGTGAGATTCTTTGTTAACCACACTGAAATGGCAATGTAGAGCCAAAGAAGACAATCGCTTGACACTTTCTATTTATCACGACAGTCTGAAGTCCCCCGTTTGGATCGAGTTTAGCAGACCATCCGAATTGACACCTTCCAAAGTCATCGACAAGATTCCACACATACAGCAGTCCAATGACAAGTTTCACATCACCAATGGAAAAGCGACACTGTACATGGCTCACATCTCTCTTCCCATAGGGACCGGACGCAAAAAGTTGTTATTGGTGGACAACCTTCTCAGTACCAAAAAGAGCCTCGTTCAAATTATCATCAGTCTAGACAAGATGTGTTTAGCCCATGCCATCGTGGTGGGACGAACGTATGCCAAGAAGAACAACACAGCAGGATGGAAAAGAGCCTGGAAAACTATTCAACGATCGGACGAGGCAAACAACAAAGAGGAGCAGAACTCCTGTTACAGCAAGCTGGCCTGCTCAAAGACACACCCTGTGGCATTCCTGAAATGCAAACATTGCAAGACGTCATGGCTCCACACTACACCTTGAAAGTACAATCTCAAGAAGTGCGTGGACCTCTGTTGTTTCGAGGCAAATATTTCAAAGACGGAAAATACATTCACGTCTATTATCACGAGGAACATTTCGATGCCATTACCAGTATCACCGCATTCCTGGGATACTTTTGTTATTGTGAGATATGTGACTATGGGTATAACAATCGATAGTAACATAAGCATTGCGGATCTAAATGTCCAGAATATATGGCCTCTAAACCCTGTCTTGACGAAAGACAAAAACGAATGCATTGCTCGGCTTGTCAGCGAACATTTGTCAACGCAACCTGTTACCAACAATATCTCAAGACGCAAGATTCACAGCGGAAAGATGCTTGTCAACACCTGAAATGTTGTTCTGCTTTTGGACAAGTCATATGTACCAATAGTGTCAAGGCACACATTTGTCCAGGAAAGAAACGAGGTCGCATTTGTCACGAAATCGTGGACTTGGAACAAGAATGCTACATTCAGAAATAAAAGCCCCAACAGGAGGAGGAAGAACATGACCAGAAGAAAGGGGATTTAATCTTTTTCGATTTCGAATGCATGCAAGAGACCGGCATTCACATTCCCAATATCTGCGTGGCTCATCGAGCGTGGGAGAAGTGCATCCAAGAACCAATCCTTGGCCATTGCGCTCACTTTAGCAAGATTTCTGGAGGACGTGAACAAATGTTTCGGGGACCGAACACGCTGGCCGATTTCGCCCAATGGATCTTAGACGCTATCGACGAGAGGTGGAGACAAGAGGACATTGAATGTTACGGAGATTGCCATTGCTATGCCACAGTGATGGCTCCCAATTTCTCGGGATACTATGGAAAGATTCTTCTGAAATACTATACGGAACAAAACATCGAACGTACTAAAGCGACTTTGAACGGAACAAAACTCATTTCCATGTAAGTGGGACAAGTGCAGTTTAGAGATTTGATGAGTTACTAGGCCATGCCGTTGAGTCGTATGCCTAAAACATTTGAAATGACAAGAATGGCCAAAGGTTACTTTCCGCACTTTTTTCAATACTGAACCTAATCAACACGCCGTTCTGTCCCATTTGTCTAATGCTCACTACAACGACCCCGACAACATGCGCACTAAACAACGAGAAGCTTTCTACGCTTGGTACCAAACTCACGCCTCGGACCAATTCGACTTTCAGGAAGAAATGTTAAAGTATTGTCGTTCCGACGTGGACATTATACGGCGATGCTGTGGAAAATTTCGAGAATTGTTCATGGAGCACGGATGGATCGAGCCTTTGAATAAAGCCTGCACCATTGCCAAAGCGTATAGCATACCGGAAACGATTCATGCTTGAGAAGACCCTGGCTGTCATACGCCCTCAAACAACGTACTTTGTCAAACGTCAATACTGGGTCAAAGCCCTACGCTGGTTACATTACTTGTGTGACAAGGAAGAGAAATGGATCCAACATGCCAGAAACGGAGGAGGTAAAAAGACCATCGGAACATATTCCGTGGATGGCTGGGACTTAGAAAACCCTAAAATCGTGTACGAGTTTAACGGTTGCTTATTTCAAAGATGTCCAATCTGTAACCCTCAACGATACACCTAAAATCAGTTTTTACAACTTACCATGGAATGCTGGTAATAGACCACTTGTCAGCGACGCTTAAAGTTATAACAGCAAGGATACGAAGTGGTGGAAATGTGGGAACAAGAGTACGATCACCGTTTGAGAACCGATCCCGAGTTTAAACGCATCGTAAAAAGTTACAAGCTGGTGGACCCTCTGAACACGCGGGACAGCTTGTATGGATCACGAACGAATGCCACCTGTTTGCTGTACCACGCTGACGAGGAGAAAGGAGAAGAAACCAAATACTTGTACGTGTGTCCACTGTATCCTTACGTGTGCGAATATTGTCACTTTGCCGCAGGGCACCCACATTGCTGACGGAAAACATCGACCGAGACAACATTCGACAATACGAAGAATTGATTAAATGCAAAGTCTTGCCTTCCACGGACTTATACCATCCCGTTTTACCTCACCATTGCCCAGGAAAACTGATGTTTCCCTTGTGCCGGACTTGTGCCAAAACGTGCAACCAAGATCAACCTTGTCAGCACACCCAGGAAGAATGCGCCTTGATATGAACGTGGGTCAGCGTGGAATTGTTCCAAGCTCTGGATCTGGGATACCAATTGTTAGAAGTGTACGAAATTTACCGCTTTCCCAAGACAGAAAAATACCACAAGGGTGACGAGACTCAGAAAGGCATTTTCGCAGACTACGTGGATGCCTTTTTGAAACTGAAACAAGAAGGCAGCGGCTATCTTTCCTAGTGCCACACTTCCTAAGACCAAAAGAAATTCAAAGAGAAAAACTTTGAGCAAGGGGGGAGGGGAATCGCTTTAGAGCACATCGAGAAAAACGAAGGAAGACGTTCGTTTGCCAAAGTGAAGTTGAATTGTTTGTGGGGAAAAATGGCACAACGACCGTGTTTACCAAAGACCATTTGACATTTTACCATTTGACAGAACCTTGCCGCTACTTCCAGATGATTCACGACAAAACTAAATACATGAAACACGTGGACGTCCTTCGTGAAGATTTGATCCTGGTCAATTATGAAGAAGAACTGGACTTTGTAGAGGCTGACGAATTTGGAAATGTTATTATAGCAGCCTACGTGACAGCCCATGCTCTCTTAAAATTGTACAAAGCTTTAGAACTGTTAGGAGATCACGTGCTGTATTTTGACACGAACAAATGCATCTACATCGATCGCCTTGGTCACTGTAACCCTGACATCGAAGGACACCGTTTAGGAGTCTGGACGGACGAGCACCCCAATGACAAGATTTTCAGTTTTGCTAGTAAAATTACGGCTACGAATACCGGGATCAAGAAGGAGAAGTGCACACCGAGTGTAAAGTGAAAGGATTGACTCAATTATCGCACCAGTCAAGAGGTGAACTTTGGGGTATTGAAAGAAGCCTTGCAGTCTGGAGAGGATCAACATTTTAAAATGACCACCTACGAACCTCACAAGATTGTACGTTTAGCCACACACCGAATCGTCAGCAGATTTTTGGAAAAACTGTATCAAATCGTGTACCAGGAGCGAGTGCGGCTTTCCAGTCACATCACTTTATCTTACGGACACGTCTATATTGGTCAGCATATAAAATGAGAACGTCCAAGACCGATAGTTCATTGTGACTACAATTGTCAAGCGAGACGGATGAATCCTTTTAAAGAGACACAATTCAAGTTCGGTGATTCTCAAATGGAGTGCGATGCTGTGCCTTGCGATTGCAGAGATGCCTTACGCTGTGACCTCAGCAATTCAGTACAACATCATGGGAACTTTGCTATGACTATTACTACTGCTACACCTACCATGGAAAGTAATGCTGTGCGTGTCAAACCTGACGGATGCGAAAGCGATGCCACTCGCTATCGTGGACTCTTTACTGGTTTTCATTGTCAATATCATCCTCAAAGTGAAACCATGCGGCTACCACCCTATTGATGTCATCCATGCCTGAGCAAACTACTGCGTGTTTCACCGTACCCTCATCAAAATAAGCCTGTGAAAGAAGAATATTCCTTCCCTGTGCGTTTGTCTAAATACTGCGACTTTGAAAGTCGATTCCAAACCTTCCAAGGAAATTGGCCTAAATATCTGGGAGGACCTACCCACGAAGAATTAGCCAGAGCCGGATTTATCTATTTGGGCGAAGATGACAAAGTCAAGTGTTTCAGTTGCAGTGTGTCACTTCACCAGTGGGAGCAGAAAGATTCAGCTTACCTAGAACATGCTCGAGGGTCTCCGCACTGTCACTACCTACCTTTAGATGGACGTCCTCAGCAATCTCATCATGGATATTTTGCAAGAGAACATTTGTGGTTTGTCTATGGAGTTGAGAGAACGCATTTACCTAGAGTTTGTCAAAATACAAATCGAACGCAAAGAACAATTGCATCCTTTACTTCACCGATGTTAGAACCACTGGTACCTGAATGCTATAAGAGGACTGATTCATTTCAAAGTGTTCCATCGGTCAGACATTGATGAATCACGTGAGATTTATAAAGTTTTGGATGCCACTCATTCTACTTACAAGGTAACCATAGTACACAAAATTCCATCGGAAGAGTTAGGGGATTACCAAAATCATTTACAAGAACAAATCTTGGTTCAGAAGGAAAATTCTGTGCGACGTGTGGTGTGTGAGTTAGTGACTAAACAATTTTGGTACGGTACTGTTCAAAAAGTACATTTATTACCTTCAACAAAAGAGGGCATCAAAACTTGCTACCATGCCACGACCTTGATCATTACTGATAAAACAATTGCCGTGGAAGGAAATCAATGACAGTATTCAGACTGTGGAGGATTACCAACGCTTTTTACGGAACTGTATCCAATTAATTTTGGTCGTCGTCTGGTGTGTGCCTTAGTTACTTCCTTTCTGGGATCTCGTTTACCAGCCGATTCCTTGTGAGCTCTTTATGATCTGTACCTCACAGTACCACCAAAAACATAAGGGTGGTACCTTTAAATGTATACGAGAGACTCATTCTGTTAAAAGCCTTGCTCTTTCATCTCGATACTTTTCTACCTCTACGGGAAAAAAAGATTCCTCAACTTTTAGTCACTAAAGATGTTTATGGAGATGTGTGTGTAGCTTGTGACTTACACCCTCACTGGCAAGATGTTCGTGACTGGAAAAGTTTTGATTTCGAGGCTTGAACAAAAGAAGCGGCAAACTATGCCCAAGATTTGTAATCATGAAGTCAAACTTCCAGTGAAAAAGTAACTTTTAAAGCTGTGTTAACCGCAGTGTCAGAAGAAGAACCCGACACTGAAGAAAACCACGCCATTCAGGACAGAACTATCATTGACATGGACACCCCCGAAAGGCCATTCCGGGAGGATCCCTGTGTGACTATGCCAAGTGTAGAGACTCTAAGAACATTGCCCAGTGTCCCTAGGACACCACACCTTCGTCACATAAAATGTTGTACAGTGGCTTATTTATATTACACTTTGATCGTTTTGATGTCTATTTTATCGAAGTACTTAACCATTTGGCATTTATATATTTATGTCTTTCGTGTTCAATTTTAATTTTTTTTTTTTTTTGAGATAATCGTGTCCTGAAAAAGTATAACAACTCTTGTCTTGTCTGTGTTCGTTTCAAAATTGACATATCCTGCACTATGGCTACCTCTACTGTCTCTACTCCCTCTTCCTCCACTTTCAAAGTTATTGACGAAAACTTAGATCGTGCTAGTTTGGAGGCCTTGCATCTTCGCCCTCCCTTTAACATGTTAATTGCCTGACCGAGAGGTCCAGGTAAAACCGAATTTGTCAAACGTTTGATCGAACATAAAAATGATTTGATCGATCGTCCACCTCTACGTATCGTGTGGTGTTACAATGAGCGGCAATACGCGTACAGCCTACTGCGACAAAGTCAAGGAGATTTCATCGTATTTGTGGAAGGTCAAACTCATCTGGTCATCTTAGATGACATGTTAGGAGAAGACGAAGAAGAAATTAACCTGTGGTTTAGGCGCAAAGGGCATCATCGTAATGCCAGTGTCATTTACATCACCCAAAATTTGTTTCAACAAAGTAAAGCCCGTCGCACCATCAGTCTCAATGCTCATTACGTGGTCTTATTTAAAAGTCCTAGAGATAAATCGCAAGTGCAGGTGTTAGCCAAACAGTTAGGAACACCTTGGCTTACTCATGCGTACGAAGATGCCACTCAAACTCCTCACGCCTATTTACTCGCAGATTTAAAACCCACCCCCACCCCCGATTATTTGCGATTTCGTACCCATCTGTTTCACCACTGGTGCCAAGATGGAGAGCCTCTTCGTGTACGCGTCCCCGTCGACTTAAAAAAAACTATAAAAACCTCGGACACTTTAGGTCTGTCTCACACATCGTCAACATGACGTCCCTTCGGTCTCGTCTTCCCGTCAAATTGATTCGTGTCTTGTACGGCATTAGTCGAGAAAAAAATCCACAAATACGTGCCAGGCTCAGAGAAGTTTTACGATGGTTTACGGTGACAGCACGTCAATTACTTCAAGGCATTATTCACATCCCTCATCAAACCAAGCACTTTTTTGAGAGAAACAAAGTAGTCTTGACGAAACTGGCAGATCCCCTCATCGACACTCAAACCAAAATGCAAATCATTCTAAAGCTTGGAGGTAGCGGTTCTCTAGAAGGTGTCATCATTCGCTCCCTCTTAAAATGGGATCCCAATGCCCCAAGAGTCATCCTCAAGAAAAAAGACACAGAAGAGAAAGAGTAGTTGTGTCAATACCAGGTCACAACCCCAGAGAAAGAAAGCCCCAAGGAAAGACCCCAGAAATCGGCTTCTACCCACAAGAGAGGCATTGCAGCCAGAACTCAACCTTACATCCCCAAGCCACGACCTGCAGCAATGGTGAGCACGTCTCCAGTAGCCACAGGTTCTTCCAATTCTCTGTTGGTGGTGATGCCAGCCAAACCAATTTGACACGCATTTTTCCTAATTTGATGAAACAAATGGAAACCCGTTTCTCCAGGAACTTCTCCTCCAGCGGTGACACCCTTCTCCTCTTTAGTTCCTGCGGCAGCTGCTAACAAAGTACCCTCCTCCAAAATCAAAGTCCAAGAGAGATCGGGTATGTTACAGAGCTTACTAGATTATCCAAGCAAGAACTGTCCCGATTTATTCCGTTACAAACCCCTCAACTTCGAGTGATGCCTGCCATGAAGATGATACGACGGACCGACAATCAGTGGCGACGCATTCCACTACTATAAAAAAGACCTGAGTAAACGATGGGTATCAGTGTTTTTGTGCTGCTGAACGCAAAAAAATGTCACCCCACAGAAGTGTACACCACCACAATCGTTGTTCTCCCGTCCAAAAAGGAAAAGGAAAAAGAAAAGGACAGACTCGTCGTTTGACCCCGCATCCGAAAAAAACGCTTAGCCAAGCATCGACGTCTACCCCTGAAAAGACACAATCGTCAGAAGAAAAAGTGGATCAACCAAAGGGAAGAATTGTTTGGCAATATATAAAAAGCAATCACATTTTTGACGAAGCGATAGTCAAAGAGTTCGTCAAAAAGACTGGGTACAAACCCTTCGACCTACTCCAAAAAAATATGATAAAAGGGTGTGTGCCAAGTCATCGACGTCAGTGTAATTTTTGTGTGTGGTCTGGAACAAACAAAAATGTCCCTTCCCCCAGAAGTCATTCCTCCTCTACCCCCAAAGGAAAGGACTGCCTCCTCGTTTAGCCAAACATTGAGATCTGTTGTCCGTTCTGTCCAAAGGCCGTCCACCCATGCTAAAACAACTCATTCAAACCGCCTCCAAAGACGTCATCGATACCGTGTGCGAATCTTGCCTGAATGTCTTGAAAGGAACGATACCTTTGTCTCAGCATCAGAAAGAATGCTTAACTAAGCATCGACAAGTTCTTCGCCAATTGGTCCAAAAAAAAAAAATATCCATCCGTCAAAAGTCAAAAATGTTGGTACAACGTGGAGGATTTGTGCACCTGTTGTTAGCACCCTTGATAAAATCCACATTGGTACGAATGATTACAGGGTTCATGACGGGACTGTTTCACAAGGGATAGGTCAAAGATAAAAATGGATAAAAAAGATAAAAGGGGCCTCTGGGGTCAAAAGATTTCAGACGTGACCTTTGGAATCTGATGGAAGGATGAAAACTGACATAAGTCCCTTACAAATGATGGATGGAATTCCATCGCTGGCAAGAACAATGGACCCCGCATTTACCTCCCAATCCTCATTTGACCGAGATGTCCCAGTTGCAAAACGAATTGCAATCGTTGATGGATCGCAGCGATGTGTCAGAAACGGAAAAATCGCAACGGTACGGTCAAGTGTTGCAACGACTTAAACTCTTTCACCAGAAAGCTTTTAGGCGAAACAGCTCGACCGACTCTGAAAGATTTTAAGACTCTGATGAAAGGTCCATCACCACCACCACTACCCCCAGTGACAAAGACAGACGAAACCCTACGGATGCCTGAGGAAGAAGAGGTGCGAGAAGTCTTCAAACACCGTCATCGGATCCCATCCCTAGTAAGATTGCAACGTCCTTGATGACCTCTTCCCCAACACCCAAACGAGAAGAACTCAGAGCGTGGGTTAATAAAATGATGTCCACTCCTCCATCGACAGAAGTGGAAAAGAAAGAAGGGAAAGCAGAGGTGAAAAAAAAAGCAAGACAAAAGTCAACCCATTACCGCCACCACCACCACCACCGTCGACTTCTACTCGTGGCACGTCGGAAACGTAAAGCCGTTTCCAAACTACCTCACCCCAGCCAGAGTAGGGTCAGTGGAGAGTGGGTGAAATATTGAAGAGAGAGAAAGAGAGTCCTGATGGAGAATTTGTTAGCCAGCATTTGCTACGATCCATCCCATCTTCTTGGATACGGAGAAGTTCAGAAATTGTATCGTGCTACCAAATCCCGACTGAAGAGTGTCCATTTACCTCAAGTGCAACGATGCTTACTAGAACAAGCCACGTACACCTTACACAAACCCATTCGACGAAAATTTTCCAGAAATCGCACCCGAGTGGAGGGCATCGATCATCAATGATTTAGCTGATGTCTCTCATTTGGCCACCTACAATTGTGGCTGCAAATATTTGTTTTGTGTCATCGACGTCTTTTCCAAATTTGCTTGGGTCGTGCCATTGACTTCCAAATCGAGCACTGAGTTAATGCGAGCCCTAAAAACTGGTGTTGAAACAAAGTGGTCGTCACCCTCTTCGATGGCAAACCGAAAAAGGCACCGAATTTCTGAACCAAGGTTTCCAAAAAGAATTAAAGAAACGAAACATTCATTTTTCCACAACCGCGAATCCCGAAACCAAAGCCAGCATCGCGGAACGTTTTCAACGTACCTTGAAAGAACGCATGTGGAAATATTTTACGCATCAATACACTCTCAATTACATCGACGTCTTACTGTACCTGGTCAAAGCGTACAACCAATCTTACCATCGGAGCATCGGATGAGCCTCCCCCCCCCAAAAAAAAAATTAAAGTGACTCCAGACAACGAAGTAGTCGTCTTTGAGTGCCTCTTTGGTACGTCCCCGACTGTGGCTGTCTCCAAGAAAGGTAGAGTGCTGACGACTGGAGATTTGGTGCGCATTGGCAAAACCAAACGCGCTTTCGATAAAAGTTACTTACCCAACTGGACCACCGAATAGTTTCGTGTCACTGGACGAATGTGTGGTTGTCATCCTACCGTCTATAAATTGGAAGACATGAACGGGAAGTGTTAAAAGGAACTTTTTAGTTGCCCGAGTTACAACGAGTGACTAAACAAGAAAAAGAAGTGTACGACATATAAAGCATTCTCGACCAAAGAACCCGTAAAGTGAGAAAACGTCGTGTCAAAGAAGTCAAAGTACGTTGGAAAGGATATCCGCCGATTTTTGACTCTTGGATCGACGCTTCTCAAGTCATCGACTATAAAAAGAAGTAACCATCATGCCCTTCAACACAGCCTCAAAGACCACAGTGACCACTCCTTCTCCTAGTTCTTCTCTTCAAGATCTACAAAAGCAACCCTTGTGGGTGTGGTGTGGTGAACGTGTGACTAAAACGCAAATCGTCTTTTTCTGCCATATCTTTGTGGTGTATTGTGTCATCGGTGCTGCCATTGCCAATTTGAGTTTGCAACAAGGAGACAAACAATTGTGGACCCATTTTACTGAGCAGTAGCATCGGTTACCTTCTCCCCAATCCTTTCCTGAAATACTCTAACGGTAACAACGGAAGTCTTGCTACCAACGTCTGTCACACTCCAAACAGTCACAATAACTACAGTCTTCTTTTAGACACTCCTCTGATTTCCAGTGACCCCTCGGACAGCAGAACTCTGGAATTATGAATAACCAATTTTACTTAACTTTACCCAGTGACAGTTCCATGGATGTGTTTCTCCACAATACTTTGTGCTGTTCCACTACCAAATTACCTCAGGCCATCCAACTGGATCACGAAGCCCATTGGGAAGCGGCTTTGATCAAAATGATTCACCCTAAACAAATCAAAAACGTTACTGAAAATCAAAACACTTTTGAGGTCGAAGTTCTGAACGACCAAGTGCAACAATAATTGAATGAAAACGAAGCTGTAGATGCCTCTGTGAAACGACCAGTGTCCCCCGGTACTCCACTGTACATCTATATGTTGAAAATTTCCGCAGGCCAGATAGCTGTCTTGAAAGGAAAAGACAGGCTATAGTGCTAGGACGCACGGTTTGTGTGGAAAAGAAACATCATTATGGTACGCACTTTTAATTTGCATGTAATTTTCTATTTTGTTGTTGGTTTTATGCAAATGTGTTTGATATGCTTGTGATGTAATCCATGTATTCAAATGTGTAGAATTTCTTATGGTTATATCAATTAATTTCCTTTGTCTGTAGGATGATACAGTTTACCGTGAGTTAATGATAATTGCATATTTATATATGATTTTGTAATGCTTAAATGATCTTGCAGGTTATTGGTTACTGTAAGCTAGAATTTAGTGGACCTTATGCAATGGTAATCGAGCGTTTATCTTATTGAGCGGAATTGACTAGCCAGCTGTAAGAAGACGTATAGTAATGTATGCTTATATATACGGCAATTGCTGCGTGGAACAGGGACGATGAACTGTTTAATTAATGTCAGACTTGGTATATTAAAATGGTCATTTGTAACTATAGATAACGATTGTACCTTACCTCAAATACAGTATATTTGTAAGGACCGTTAATTGTTAAGGTCACATTATGTCAGAATTTATGCATTGTGGATAGCAATTTACGTTTCTGCATAACGGAAGTGAGAGATTTTATATATATATACGGATAGGTGGTGAAACATATAGCTTTAGTCGTAATCTTGTCATTTAAGGGAACAGCTTTCTATATCCTCCCCGAGAAACCCGATGAGGACAGTCCAAGAGGGAAGTCCGCAGATAGAGAGTTCATAATAGAAAGGGTCAGAGGAAGAACCAAGCATACACGCTAGACGTGGAATACACAAAGTCAATAGAAGAACGACGCCAGGTGATGCAAGTCAGGCGTGGACATTGTACTCTTTTCACCACTCGTTACTACGATGAACGAATCCGTAAATTGAACACTGCTATTAAATTCCGTTAATGTGAATTGGTTGGATTGTGATTACAATTTTAGCTTATGTATTAATTAATTACATTTATTTTATTTTATTGTTTAAGGGCGCTCGTATTTGTCTATTTCTTCTCAATAGTCATGCTTAGTTCTCTGTCAATATTCTATCTATCTATTCACACTGGACAATAACATCGAGGGAGGTCATCCCCTAGATAACGATCGCCAAATCATTAACAGAGGGGCACACACGCACGTCTCACGTACACATCTCACACCTCTCCCCCCCTTTACACATACATATATA